>CAWUFW010022956.1:0-84857 GCA_963921515.1 Calotriton arnoldi
GTGGGAATAGTAATTTATATATGTTTAATGTCCAGCACCTTCCCTGACTTAATTTTGACTGGAGTGGGAATAGTAATTTTATATGTTTAGTGCCCAGCACCTTCCCTGACTTAATTTTGACTGGAGTGGGAATAGTAATTTTATATGTTTAGTGTCCAGCACCTTCCCTGAGTTAATATTTACTGGAGTGGGAATAGTAATTTATATATGTTTAATGTCCAGCACCTTCCTTGAGTTAATACTTACTGGAGTGGGAATAGTAATTTATATATGTTTAATGTCCAGCACCTTCCCTGACTTTATTTTTAGTGGAGTGGGAATAGTAATTTTATATGTTTAGTGTCCAGCACCTTCCCTGACTTCATTTTGACTGGAGTGGGAATAGTAATTTTATATGTTTAGTGTCCAGCACCTTCCCTGACTTAATTTTGACTGGAGTGGGAATAGTAATTTTATATGTTTAGGGGCCGATTCCGATCTCGGCCGGTAGGGCTCCGAATCGGATTCGGCTTTACCAGATCCGATTCGGAGCCCTATTTCCCGACCGATTCGTACGCGCGTCCGGGCGAGCGAGTACGATGCGTATTCGCCGACCGACTCGTCCGGGCGTCCCGACCGCTCCGACCGACTCGATCCCGGGTCGAACCGCACCGACCGACTCGCTCGGACCCGACTCGCACCGCGCAATGGTGACGTTCCCCGGCCGGGTAAGTACGATGCGCGCCGCGAGCAGTCCGACCTAGCCGCGCACTCTGGCTCGAAAGAGCTGTCGGGAGCCGTACTTTGGGGGTCCGTGTCGGACCCCCCTGTACGCCTAGCCGCACGAGTCGCACACAGGGGGGACCCATGGGTCCCCCCTACCTGTGCGTGTACGGCGCGAATCGCTTCGCCGCGTACACGCTGTAGAGGGCGCACTTGTCCGCCTCGCACCCATTGAGTCAATGGGAGCCCGCGTACGCGTTGTACGACAGGCTCCCATTGACTTCAATGGGAGTCCGACCGACTCGAGTCCGATGGCATACGTGCGCATCGTACTCGTTCGGTCGGACTGCACGGGTCCGATTCGGTCGGAAATCTCTCCGGGTCCGGCTCGGTCGGAGAGATTTCCGGCCCGAATGGGAATCGGCCCCTTAGTGTCCAGCACCTTCCCTGAGTTAATATTTACTGCAGTGGGAATAGTAATTTATATATGTTTAATGTCCAGCACCTTCTTTGAGTTAATACTGACTGGAGTGGGAATAGTAATTTATATATGTTTAATGTCCAGCACCTTCCCTGACTTAATTTTGACTGGAGTGGGAATAGTAATTTATATATGTTTAATGTCCAGCACCTTCCCTGAGTTAATACTGACTGGAGTGGGAATAGTAATTTATATATGTTTAATGTCCAGCACCTTCCCTGACTTAATTTTGACTGGAGTGGGAATAGTAATTTTATATGTTTAGTGTCCAGCACCTTCCCTGATTTAATTTTTATTGGAGTGGGAATAGTAATTTTATATGTTTAGAGTCCAGCATCTTCCCTGACTTAATATTGACTGGAGTGGGAATAGTAATTTTATATGTTTAGTGTCCAGCATCTTCCCTGACTTAATACTTACTGGAGTGGGAATAGTAATTGTTATATGTTTAGTGTCCAGCACCTTCTCTGAATTACTAATTAGTGGAGTGGGAATAGTAATTTTAATTTGTTCAATGTAAAGTAGTTTTTATTATTTAATGTATACTGTATTGGGAATAGTAAATTATATATGGTTAATGTTTTGTATTTTTTATTACTAAATTTTAAGTGTAGTGGGAAGAGTAATTTATATATTGTTTAAGTTTACCACCTTTAATGAATATTGTTTAAATGTATTGGGAATAGTTGGTGATGTTTGTTTATGTAGAAATATATTTTTAGAATTATTTATAATTTATATAAAATATTTATATAACAAATATGTTATTTGATGTGTATTTATTTATTTTATATAAAGAGTTGTAGGAAACTTACTGTATGTGTTTTTATATGTGAAGGAATATAAATGTATTTTATTATATGTAGTGAAAATGAATTTGTCTTGTGTAAGTGATGTATAGTTTATAATTTTCTAGTAAAAAAACCAATGTTAATTAAAATGGTACATTTATCAAATTAATATATTTAAGTAAAATATTTAATAATAAGATATACATATAAAAATAAATTAGACTTTTTTATTTTCAATTTTTTTTATTTTTGTATAAGTAGATAGAAAGAGAAACCATTTTTTTTTATTTATACAATGGAATAGACATT
This sequence comes from Calotriton arnoldi, assembly GCA_963921515.1. Lineage (NCBI taxonomy): Eukaryota > Metazoa > Chordata > Amphibia > Caudata > Salamandridae > Calotriton > Calotriton arnoldi. The sequence goes on from CAWUFW010022956.1 coordinate 2,284, forward strand.
ATTAAATATACATAAAATATGTCAATTTTTATTGAAGGAACATAAATTATTTTTCATACATTTATTCGTTAATTGAATTTTTTAAGGGAAACAAAATGTTATGTCATTATTTTACAACATTTGTAACATTGTAATATATGTATACAAATTATATAACCATTTTTGGCATATATATACAGAAAGTAAAGGATTGTATGTTTATTTATTATTTAATATTGTAACATTATAATGTTGTAGTAAATATTGTTTATCATTTACAAATAATTAGCACTTTATTACATGTAAATATATTTTTAATTAGTATTATTAGTATATAAAATATTAATAATATTAATTAATTATCACATTGTTGTATTGAATGACATTTTTTTTTAAACAGGTAAGTTTTATTTAACAATTTTACATAATTAATATGTATTTTTTATAATTTTTATCATTACAAAAAAACATATACAATTATAATAATAATAAATATATTTTTATATTAATTATTATTATAACTTTACAAAGTATAATACATTATATAGTAATTTTTAAATATACAGAAAATTGTGTACAACATAAGAAAAATATATGTGAAATTTATACTTTGCTATAATGCTTTTTTTAACATTATTCATTTTTTAAACCTTTATTTAAGCAGCCATTTTAAGTTTACAGGGACTATTTTGTAACCGCGTACTGTTATTTTGGGTCATTGAGGATCGGAGAAGCTCGCGGTTGGAAGCTGCGTCGCGTCGAGCAAGGTAAGGGAAATTTTACTTATTTTTCTAAGTTAATACTTATGTTTTAGTGTAGTTAGGACCTATATATTGTATTTATAGTTAGGTTATTACGTTTTTGATGTGCTGTAGTTGTTAGTTATATTTTAGTGAGATGTCGTGAGTTACTGTTTGAGGTGTAGTGTAGACGGACGTTAATATGAGTAAATATGTGTTGTTTTGTTGCTATAAATTCATTTTATTGTATTTAATCAATGTATTTGGGTGTATTTGTGTGGGTGGGTATGCTTTTAATCTTTTTGCAGATTAATTTTAATCGAGTTTACGTTGGAGACAGAGATGCGTTTTTTTAATAAAAGAACTGTGTATTAGTTTGTTAAACTAATATTATTATCACAGTTTCTTTTAGTTTTCGGTATTTCCTGGAGCGTTTTTTATATTTTTGTATCTTTTTCGGGTTTTTGAGGGTTTACGTAATTTGGATTTCGGAAGGATGGATTTGTATGGGACGTGTTGTATTTTTGCATTTTTTTGGGGCTTTTTTAAACTTTAACATGCATTAACACATAGGGGTCGATTCCGATTCGGGCCGGAAATCTCTCCGACCGAGCCGGACCCGGAGAGATTTCCGACCGAATCGGACCCGTGCAGTCCGACCGAACGAGTCCGATGCATTCGTATGCCACCGGACACGAGTCGGTCGGACTCCCATTGAACTCAATGGGAGCCGGTCGTACAACGCGTACGCGGGCTCCCATTGCCTCAATGGGTGCGAGGCGGACAAGGGCGCCCCCTACAGCGAGTACGCCGCGAAGCGCCTCGTGGCGTACACGCACAGGTAGGGGGACCCATGGGTCCCCCTGTGTGCGCCTCGCACGGGTACGCGTACAGGGGGTCCGACACGGACCCCCAAAGTACGGCTCCGACAGCGAGTTCGAGCCGGACGGCGCGAGTCGGTCGGAGCGGCTCGAGGTGCGCATCGTACTTACCCGGCCGGAAAACGTCTCCATTGCGCGGTGCGAATCGGGTCCGAGCGAGTCGGTCGGAGCGGTACGATCCGGGTACGAGTCGGTCGGAGCGGTCGGGTCGCCCGGACGAGTCGGTCGGCGAGTCGCATCGTACTCGCTCGGCCGGACCCGCGTACGGTTCGGTCGGGAAACAGGCTTTCGCATGGCTTTTTCCCGACCGAATGGTATTGGGTGCGCCTCCGACCGAGATCGGAATCGGCCCCATAGATGGAAGGATTATTTCTTTTTGGAATACATTTTCTACAGCTACATAAACCGTAAGTGTATTTTATTTTAATTAATTGGGTGGGAAATGTTTTTAAAATTAATTGTGTTTTATAGTATATTTTGATAATTATTATTTATTTGTAAATATATTTTTTTAATTTAAGAAAATATATATGACAAATAAGTAATATTTGTGAAAATATAATATTAATATATGTGTGTAAAGTTTTTGTTTTATGAACGAAAAAAAGTATAATACCTGTGGAACTTTTGTTTATAAAATGCTTTTGGCTATTAGGGATAGGTAATCTAGGCCTCTTGTAGATGGGTATAGGGTAACCTGACTTTGCAGTAGCTCAAACATTTTTTTAGTTTGTTTAGTTAATTTGGGACATATTTGAGTTACAGATTGTTCCATCCGTAATTCTTGATAGCTTTGTTCTTTTTGTATAGATTGTAGAAGTTTTTGTAGGGTAGGTTTACCTCTGCTTGTTGTTGCTTGGAAGGCATTATGCCATCCTTCAACACTATTATTTGTTTTTGATTCTTTGTTTAAGGTACTTAGGTACACGTTCCACCAAGGAATGTGGAATTTAGGTTGCCTTCTATGCCCTGATCTATGCAATCTTCCCACCCAGGTGTCCTCAAAGTAGTCTAGTAGTGGGCTTATTTTGTCTTCGTTCCTTTTGTAATAGGGGCTTTCTATTAGAATATTGTAGTGTTCTGCTACATCGGTTACAGGTACATATGCTAGTGCTATTAGCTTTTTTATTTGGTAGGCAAAAGTACTGTCTGTAGCATATTGTACACTTAGGGGCCGATTCCGATTTCGGCCGGAAGGGCACCGAACGATGGTCGGAGCCCTTCCGACCGAATCGGAACGTGCCGGCCGGATTCCTTTCCGACCGAGCCATTCCGATGGGCTCGGTCGGAAAGGAATCCGACTCGGATTTCCGGATGGCTTACGACGGGTTCGGAGAGCCCGTCCGCCGTCCGGAAATCCTTCAGTACTCCCCGGCCGCCTATTCACGACCGAGGGAGTACGATGGCAGTATTTCACTGCCTTTTCGTGCCAGTCTTTCCGGCATGAAAAGGCAGTCGGTAACTGTCTTTGGGGGCCCCCAGTTGGGCCCCCATGGGTGCGAGGCCGCCGAATGGCGGCCTGGGGGCACCTATGGTGCCCCTCTGTTGATCCCTGCACCCGGTGGCATGCACCTTGGGGTGCCGGCCACAGGGTGCAGGGATGAACTGCACCCCTGCTTTTCACAATGCAAGCATGCATTCCGCTCGGAATGCATGCTCCCATTGTGCAATATACGAGTGCGACCGAACAGGGTTCGGTCGCATCGTACTTGCAGGGCCGTAACCGACGACAGCAGGTCGGTCGGTTACGGCTCCTGACCGATGTCGGACGGACCTGAGTCCGTCCGACATCGGAATCGGCCCCTTAGGGTTGATTTTTGTAGATGTCTCCAGAGACTCTGATTAAAATGATAATAGCAACCCTGAATTGCTGTGTGTGGATAATTTTTTAGTATAGCATTTATCATAGCTATTTCAAAGTCAATAATTATTTTTGAAGGAAAATAATTATTGCTTTCTTCTTTTATTTTAGTGAGTATATCAATGTAGGTAGTTTGCTGTTTATTTGGTAATAGTGCGTAGATGAATGGAATATTTGAGTGTTGGTATAATCCATGTATTGTGTACAGCTGGTAAAATGGTTTTGGACAGACTTTGAAAGTTCCATCCATCATCCAGGTGTCACATTGCTGTAATTTAAGTAAATTGTTTGCAGTAGCAAACATAATTATTCTTTTTTCTGAGCATTTGTTATCAAAAAATATAAATGGTTCTTTACTGTGAGTAATGCTTAATTCTGGTGGAATAACTACTTCTGCAAATGTTTTAGGGGCAGGTATAGTAGTTGTGGTAGCTTTTTTTGTCTGGCAATTGTTCTTTTTAAAGAAGCTATGGACGGTAATTGTCCTGATGCATGTTGAGGTAATTTTAATAGTTGCTCTTTTAGTATTTGGGTAGTTGGTTTGTCAGTACTAGTGCTTGCTTCTTTTATACTTTCAAGAGCATCTCTAACCTCAATCTCTGTTATGTTTGGGGGTGATTATGTTCTTTTACAGAAATAACAGTAGTTTCCTTAGTAGTAGCTCTTTCATAGCATTTGTTAGAGTAGTATTTGCTACACTTCCAAAATACTTTAAGGCCAATTTGTTTCTCCTGTGTATACACATACCCCATATAACATAATAGCATTTTATTTTTTTGTGACATTACAAATTCTGCACCTTCAGTCATGTTGTTTTGTTTTATGCTAGGGAAAATTCAAAAAGAAAATATTTTAATATAATAAATACAACATGTTTATTAAATACTGTTACATCTCAGTGAATATACTTACAATGTTTAGTTTGATGTAAATGATATTGGTTAGGAAATGATTTCAAGCTTTCTTTTCTATTTTCTTGATGTAATTTCTGTTGAGAAGAGAAAAAAACATATTAATAATTTGATTATATTGTTTGTAGATGATAGGCATTTTAGGGGTAAAGGGTTATTTGGGTGGGTATTTAACGTTGTTTAATAATGGAAAATGATATACTTACTTTTTAGTTGTCTTTATTTTGTTAGTAGTTGTAGAATTATTTTGGAAGCTTTTGCTGTTGGCTGTAGAGGAGATAGATAAAAAAGAAAATATATATTAGTGAATAACGTTTTGAAAATATTTTTAGGTCGGTTTGGCAAAAATAGAATATACTTACATTTATTGTTCTTTTATTGGTGAGTATTTTTGAAATAATTTTCTGGCTTTGTAGGATATCTGTAGAGGTGATATAAAAGTAAGGAATGAAAGAATAGTCAATTAGGTTTTAGAAATAATTTTTGTTGCAGGTTAGTAGTATTGTTATATTTTAAAAACAGTTTTACTTACTTAGTGCAGTTTTAAATCTCTTTTTAGTAATGAAAGTTTTCTTTCAGGAAACAGTTGTGCACAGTTTCACCTTCTTCTTTATTGTAGTTTTTAAGTGTAAAAGAGATGTATGTCTTTGATGTTTATATAGTGTTTATTTAATTGGTTGCTTTATGTTATTGGTGTATTTTGAAATGTAAGCATTTTATTGGTTGAAGTTAATTGTTTTTATTCTTTTGGCACTTTCTTTCCATATAAGGGAAACGCTAATTAAGAAACTGTTAGTAGAAAGTAAATATTTTATCTTTTTACTTTTTGTAAATAATTTAAATGTTGTTTTTAATGTGAAATAATGCAAGTATTATATATTTTACAGTTTATATTTTATTATTGTAATACGTTTGTTTAGCCAAAATATTTTGTTTTATATATTGATGTGTTTGCAAATTATTTTATTATGTTGTTTAAGTATTTTATATTGTTTTATAATGTGAATTTATATTTGGTGCTAAAGATATATTTAATTGAGCAGTTTTTATATAGTCGATATTTGTAAAAAGTCGATATTATTGATGTCTATATTTTGGTATTCGATATTTTTGTAATGTATGTTATAAAAATGTAAACGATATTTAATGTAACGATATTTAGCATTTCGATATTGTGGTGAACGATATTTTTTATATACGATATTGTGTACTCGATATTTTTGTATTTTTATAAATAAGTATTGGTAGTAGATATTATTGTAGTCGTTATTCTGACGCCGATATTTTGTATATTCGATATTTTTGTAGTCGATATTATGTCAGTGATCCCCATCGCGCTCTTGATGGTAGATTTTGCAGAAGCCTTCGACTCCAGAGCTTGGGACTATCTTTTCACCCTCCTACAAAAGGCTAACTGTGGAGACACTTTTCTCAAGTATGTATGGCTACTTTAAACACACCTACGGGCCGGCACCCGATTGCGCCGGGGAGTCTCTGAAATTGTCCCTGTTCAGAGAGGTGCAAGGCAAGGGTGCTCTCTGTCCCCCCTGCTGTTTGCGTTGATTGTCAAGCCCTTAGCCCAATGGGTCCATTTGGGGCTTGGAATGATAGTAGCATACAGCCAACAGGGATTTCTCTCTGCTGTCGATCTTTTAGCATTTCTTCACAACCCACAGGAGTTTGGCTCTAGTGTCCAACAAATACTGCACTACGCATCTTTGTGAGTTTACTGGCCTTCAGGTTAATCATCATAAATCGGTGGTATACCCAGTCTGGGCAGAACCATCGATATAGCTTTGGGCCTGTGAGCTGTGGGTTCAGCACAGGGTACAAATTGACACTATTTATTATGTACTATCAATAACCAGCAAACTCTTCACCCTATAAATACTCCTTCCAGGCTTCAGACTGGTCAGGAATGGTTTTCCCAGCAATGACTCACCACCGTCACCAGGTGGAGCCACATGACTCCAGCTGTAACTCCACCTCCGGATGTCACATTAGCAGTCTATTATGTGCACGCTGGTGTCAGTTCCTGATATTTTTTCTGTGCTCCATTGAGATGTGCTGAGAGGAACTAAGAGAGCCACAACAGCAACACATACAACACAAACTATACTCACATACCTTGGGATCCTCTTAATCCTCTCACTAGCTTTATGCATCCACCGGAAATATTGTAATCATGGACATCAGTCATGGTTCACCCGTGTTGCAGCTGCGACCCCTGCCTTGCCCCTTGTTACCCTGACACTGCGTTGCCTTCCCTCGTCTCAGAGGGGACAAAATCATTGCTAAGAACAAAAGATAAACAGTGTCTTGATGAGAACAGTTTATTTTCTGCAGCTTCCACTGGATATATTCAAACAAAATCTTCTCCTCTGTGCGTCACACGAGTAATAGTGCCTTACAAATAAACATAAGTCAAAAGGCCTTAAAAATACGGAAAAATTCAAGCAAATAACATAGTTCATATTCAGGGGCTCATTACGATGTAAGGTGCACAGCCTCCACCGACACCGACTCGGAATTGTGACCGACCGACTTGCGGTCTGCGGTTCCCACCGCCGGATTACGATGAGACCGAACACTGTTCGGTCGGAGTCCCATTGTTCCCTATGGGAGCTCGTGTTCCGCCTGACAACTGGCCATAACACAGGCTCCTATGGGGAAATGGGGTGTTTGCAGAAAACCTTGCACCCTGTCGCAGGCACCCACGGGTGCCTGCTACACAGTGCTGGGTTTTACAGGGCCCCCCTCGGCCATCAACCATAGGCTGTGGAGCCCAGGGGGCTCTGCCAGGGGCCCCCAAAGTCACTTTCCGATAGCCTTTTCGTGTCGCACAGGCCAATGCGGAAAGGCTGTTGGAAATCGGCATCGTAAACCAGAGGGCCGAAATGCTGTCCATAGGGGTGAATGATGCGCTTCCGACCGACAGGAATACTCTGCGAGTCGCTCGGAACAAATTCGGAATGACCGCGCGGTTTACATTCCGACCACGAACATTGTAATAGGGCGGTCGGAATGTAAACCCACTGAGTCAGTCGAAGCGCTCCGACACGGTTGAGGAGATTCCGACTGTCGGGAGGAGGCTTTCCGCCTGACATCGTAATGAGCCCCTCAATGTAGTTTTTATCACATACTACAAGTATATCTGACTACTATCGTCATTTTTAACTTTTTTTGCTTATCTCTATCATTTATCAATAAATTTGTCATTGGGATATACAATAGGAAAACCACTAAATCATGACAGTTTGTGGTAGAAATAAAGTACATGCATTTTGTGGCACTATATCTGCCTCTTCAAGTGGACACAATTTTTCATGTCAGCACCCTAATTAAAGTATAGGTGATATCTAAAATAGACATTTATCTGTGTTGTTATAGCTATCAAGTTTTTATGGACCTTCAGCATCATTTATCGTGATGTCATCACGGTTAAAGTCATGTGAAATAATTTTAGAGGAAGGTCAAAAGTCATATGGGGTCACTTCCTGTGATAACATTGAGGTCTTGAGCTACCCCAGCATTTTTGTGAATACGTGTCAATGAATGTAAGTTTCGTTACGTCACTGACAGCATCAAGGTCTCTATATGATGACCCCACTCCCACAAGCCCTGCAAAGTCCCCAGCACATAGAACAGCCTGTCCACTCCTTCTCCGCCCAGGGCTGAGGCAGGGACAGTGAGAGTTGTTGCAGATGATGGACTCGGAGTATGGCTTCTTCAGAAGGCAAGCAGTCCAGCAAGGTACCAGGTGACGGCCTTCTCCATGACTCTTCTCTACTGGGTGGCCTTATTCCTCTCCGCAGGATCCTGCTGAGTGATGACAGCCCGTCAGAAGGCAGGGTAGGGTTGCGGTATGACCATTTTACCCACTATATTTTTACTTTTGATTGGACTTAGGGCAACTTTGCTAAAAAAGCTTTACTGCCCCAGATGGCTCCTATCTTTAGACATACTGCACGGCCCAGGGATTGTACAAAAGAATATCGAGAATCAAGGGAGTAGCAGAAAATTAAATACCCCACACTTTACACCAAAGCTCTTATGGCCCCAAGCAAGTCATTGCGACCCTGCCCAGAAGAGCTTGCTTGCCTTATCCAGCCAAGCATCTATTCATTCATCCTTTCATCCTTCCATCCACCCGCTGATATCCACCATTTCACTTTTACATTCTGTCTGCCATCCAGACTTTCATCCATCATTGAGTCTGTCACCATTACGTCCATCTGTTCATCCATCCATCCGCCCATGAATATCAAAACCTACCCATTCATCTTCAAACCTATCGATCCACCCATCAATCCATCCATCTATCCGTCTATTGATTCATCCACCCTTTTACTTACCCACCCCCCTATAATCCACCCAATTATCCATCCATCCATCCTTTCAATCATTCATCCTTTCAATCATCCATCCACTCACTCTTTCACTCATCCATCAATCCATCCTTTCATTCAGCCATCCATCTACTCTCCCTTTCAATCATCCATCCATTCTTTCACTCATTCATTCTTACATCCATCCATCTATCCATTCACTTATCCATCCATTTACCCTTTCACTCATCCATCCAAACTTTCACTCACTCATCCATCCATCCTCTCATCATCTTTCCATCCACCCTTTCACTGATCCATCCATTTACCCTTTCATTCATCTATATATCCATCCATCCTCCCTCCCTTTCACTCACTCTTCCATCCTTCCATCCATCCTTTCAGTCACTCATTTATCCATGCATCCATCCATCCACTCTTCCATCCATCCACGCTGTAGCTGCTAGGGCGTGGGAGGGGTGGGGGAGTCACGACGCCCCTGTCGAGAATAGAACTAAAGTGAAACCATAATATTGAGGACAAAATATTGGCAACAAAAATATTGAAAGGTAAGTGCACATAGTGGAAATATAAATGTACTATTCTTAAGATACCGCGAACATATACATATATATCGTCAAGGAACATGTATGTGGAGTTAGGTATAGAAATTCTATACATACTTACCTTTCGATATTTCGTCCTTCAATGTTGTGTCCAAGACAGCAGGGGCTCACAGTGTTTCCTACTCGAAATTTAGGGGCACCCGCGGCACAGGGCTTGTACAACATGGATATGGGAGTATGGATGTGTGAGAGTGCTGGAATGAAAAGCGCCCTCACACGTGCAGACCCCATGGGAACCCCAGAAATGCCCCTCTCTGTGATGCTGACATGTGTGCTGGCTCGGAAGAGTAAAGAGGCTGACTCACAAATCTGTCTGTTTGTCTGATCACATCTTCTGCCGTTCAGAAGTGTGACGGGCAGCTTGTCTCTGTGCCTGCTGGTGGGGCAGTGCCCTAGCGCCCCTACTCACCACCAGCAAGTGGAATTATTTGGAGCCCAGCAGTGCTCTAAAAATAAAATGTCCGGCATTCGGATTACCAGATATATCCCTATAAACATGTCTGAAGCTGCAGACAATGTACTCCTAAAGGTACAGACATCTTTCTGGCCCAGCCTCTGTTCAGCAAACTTATCTTTCGGATTACTTAGGGCCATATTTATGGCCTGGTTTGCATCGCTCTTGCACCTCGCAACATGGTGCAAGAGAGATGCAAACCTTAAGACAGATTTTTGAAGCCACACAAAGCCACTTTGCCCATCTTTGAGTGGCTCCAAAAATCAGTAGTAATGCAACACAGCACATATCGCTGCATTGCGTTACTCTGCCCTGGGTAGGCCTTCTGTGGGCGCTGCGTAGGTGTTCCCACGCATCTCACATGGTATTTTGACGCAGTCCAAGATCGACCTTGTAAACCTGGGAATGTGCCCATTCTACAGCACACATAGAAAGAGGAAAATGCCTCTCAGGATTGTTTTGTGCAGGAATGTGCCCCTTCCTGCACAAACACAATCCTGGTCACAAAACGGGCACCCTTGCACCATGGTGCAAGGGTGCCTGCGTTGGCACTAGGCAGCCCATTGTGCATCAATGCAGGAGGAAAAGTCAGGAATGCGCCTTATGCCCTAAATACGGCGCATTCCTGCCCTTTCCCAGTGACGCAGTACAGCGTGGCACGGTGACTTGCTGCACTGCGCTGCACTGCGCCACTATTTCATAAAAATGCCCATCATATCTTATAGTCCAAGGCTGCATACTCAGCAGAGCCATGCCTCAGGCTGCATAGATCTTCAGGCTATAATCACATAGTGCAGGAAAAGAACTATCATGTAGTTATACATGAAAGTCTCACAGATCACCCATGTTGAGACTTCATACAGCAGAGATATCCTTTAGGCTAAAAAGAAATTATACAGGCTCAGACATCTGAAACCAACACTATTTCCTCTGGCTACAGAGGTGCTGCAGGCATCTGCATGTAATATCCAGGAATCACATCTGTAATACAGAACTTATCTAGGCTTCCAGGTACAGAGAATGCACGTGTTCAAACTTCGGACAGCAGGGCTATCCCTCAGGTTCATACTTTGGCCAGCAATTATTTGGCGTTTAACAGGTCTCACAGGTGTAATAGAAGAAAAACAATTGTTAAAACAGATTTCCTTTAGTACACTGCTCTATCAAAGTAAATTACGAAAGTTGTTATTATTCGTTAGCGTATTCAGCCCTCAGAAACAATGGACAGATCTCAGGCAGCGGTGCCAGCTTCACTCATTCACAGAACAGGGTGGACCTCAGCAGTGCCAGCTTCACTCATACACAGGACAGGGTGGGCCTCAGCAGTGCCAGCTTCACTCATACACAGGACAGGGTGGACCGCAGCGATGCCAGCTTCACTCATACACAGGACAGGGTGGACCGCAGCAGTGCCAGCTTCACTCATTCCCAGAACAGGGTGGGCCTCAGCGGTGCCAGCTTCACTCATTCACAGAACAGGGTCGACCTCAGCAGTGCCAGCTTCACTCATACACAGGACAGGGTGGACCGCAGCGATGCCAGCTTCACTCATTCACAGGACAGGGTGGACCGCAGCAGTGCCAGCTTCACTCATTCACAGAACAGGGTGGGCCTCAGCGGTGCCAGCTTCACTCATTCATAGAACAGGGTGGGCCTCAGCAGTACCAGCTTCACTCATACACAGGACAGGGTGGACCGCAGCAGTGCCAGCTTCACTCATTCACAGAACAGGGTGGACCTCAGCAGTGCCAGCTTCACTCACAGCTTCCCTCATACACAGAGCAGGGTGGACCTCAGCAGTGCCAGCTTCACTCATACACAGAACAGGGTGGACCTCAGCAGTGCCAGCTTCACTAACAGCTTTCCTCATACACAGAACAGGGTGGACCTCAGCAGTTCCAGCTTCACTCACAGCTTCCTTATACACAGAACAGGGTGGACCTCAGCAGTGCCAGCTTCCCTCATACACAGAACAGGCTGCACCTCAGCAGCACCAGCTTCACTCACAGCTTTCCTCATACACAGAACATGGTGGACCTCAGCAGTGCCAGCTTCCCTCATACACAGAACAGGGTGGTCCTCAGCGGTGCCAGCTTTGCTCATACACAGAACAGGGTGGACCTCAGCAGTGACAGCTTCCCTCATACACAGAACAGGGTGGACCTCAGCAGTGCCAGCTTCACTCATAGCTTTCCTCATACACAGAACAGGGTGGACCTCAGCAGTGCCAGCTTCACTCACAGCTTCCCTTATACACAGAACAGGGTGGACCTCAGCAGTGCCAGCTTCACTCATACACAGAACAGGGTGGACCTCAGCGAGCCAGCTTCCCTCCAACACAGAAGAGGGTGGACCTCAGCTGTTCCAGCTTCACTCACACACAGAACAGGGTGGACCTCAGCAGAGCCAACTTCACTCATACACAGAATAGGGTAGACCTCAGCAGTGCCAGCTTCACTCACACACAGGACATGGTGGGCCTCAGCAGGGCCAGCTTCGCTCACACACAGAACAGGGTGGACCGCAGCAGTGCCAGCTTCCCTCATACACAGGACAGGGTGGACCTCAGCAATGCCAGCTTCCCTCATACACATAACAGAGTGGACCTCAGCGGTGCCAGCTTCCCTCATACACAGAACAGGGTGGACCTTAGCAGTGTCAGCTTCACTCATACACAGAATAGGGGGGACCTCAGCAGTGCCAGCTTCACTCACACACAGGACATGGTGGGCCTCAGCAGTGCCAGCTTCGCTCACACACAGAACAGGGTGGACCTCAGCAGTGCCAGCTTCCCTCATACACAGAACAGGGTGGACCTTAGCAGTGTCAGCTTCACTCATACACAGAATAGGGTGGACCTCAGCAGTGCCAGCTTCACTCACACACAGGACATGGTGGGCCTCAGCAGTGCCAGCTTCACTCACAGCTTCCGTCATACACAGAACAGGGTAGACCTCAGCAGGTACAGCTTCCCTCATACACAGAACAGAGTGGACCTCAGCAGTGCCAGCTTCACTCACAGCTTTCCTCATACACAGAACAGGGTGGACCTCAGCAGTGCCAGCTTCACTCACAGCTTCCCTATTACACAGAACAGGGTGGACCTCAGAAGTGCCAGCTTCATTCATACACAGAACAGGGTGGACCTCAGCGGGCCAGCTTCCCTCCAACACAGAAGAGGGTGGACCTCAGCAGTTCCAGCTTCACTCATACACAGAACAGGGTGGACCTCAGCAGAGCCAGCTTCACTCACACAGAACAGGGTGGACCTCAGCAGTGCCAGCTTCGCTCACAGCTTCCCTCATACACAGAGCAGGGTGGACCTCAGCAGTGCCAGCTTCACTCATACACAGAACAGGGTGGACCTCAGCAGTGCCAGCTTCACTAACAGCTTTCCTCATACACAGAACAGGGTGGACCTCAGCAGTTCCAGCTTCACTCACAGCTTCCCTTATACACAGAACAGGGTGGACCTCAGCAGTGCCAGCTTCCCTCATACACAGAACAGGCTGCACCTCAGCAGCACCAGCTTCACTCACAGCTTTCCTCATACACAGAACATGGTGGACCTCAGCAGTGCCAGCTTCCCTCATACACAGAACAGGCTGGTCCTCAGCGGTGCCAGCTTTGCTCATACACAGAACAGGGTGGACCTCAGCAGTGACAGCTTCCCTCATACACAGAACAGGGTGGACCTCAGCAGTGCCAGCTTCACTCATAGCTTTCCTCATACACAGAACAGGGTGGACCTCAGCAGTGCCAGCTTCACTCACAGCTTCCCTTATATACAGAACAGGGTGGACCTCAGCAGTGCCAGCTTCACTCATACACAGAACAGGGTGGACCTCAGCGGGCCAGCTTCCCTCCAACACAGAAGAGGGTGGACCTCAGCTGTTCCAGCTTCACTCATACACAGAACAGGGTGGACCTCAGCAGAGCCAACTTCACTCATACACAGAATAGGGTAGACCTCAGCAGTGCCAGCTTCACTCACACACAGGACATGGTGGGCCTCAGCAGTGCCAGCTTCGCTCACACACAGAACAGGGTGGACCTCAGCAGTGCCAGCTTCCCTCATACACAGAACAGGGTGGACCTTAGCAGTGTCAGCTTCACTCATACACAGAATAGGGTGGACCTCAGCAGTGCCAGCTTCACTCACACACAGGACATGGTGGGCCTCAGCAGTGCCAGCTTCACTCACAGCTTCCGTCATACACAGAACAGGGTAGACCTCAGCAGTGACAGCTTCCCTCATACACAGAACAGGGTGGACCTCAGCAGTGCCAGCTTCACTCACAGCTTTCCTCATACACAGAACAGGGTGGACCTCAGCAGTGCCAGCTTCACTCACAGCTTCCCTATTACACAGAACAGGGTGGACCTCAGCAGTGCCAGCTTCATTCATACACAGAACAGGGTGGACCTCAGCGGGCCAGCTTCCTCCAACACAGAAGAGGGTGGACCTCAGCAGTTCCAGCTTCACTCATACACAGAACAGGGTGGACCTCAGCAGAGCCAGCTTCACTCACACAGAACAGGGTGGACCTCAGCAGTGCCAGCTTCGCTCACAGCTTCCCTCATACACAGAGCAGGGTGGACCTCAGCAGTGCCAGCTTCACTCATACACAGAACAGGGTGGACCTCAGCAGTGCCAGCTTCACTAACAGCTTTCCTCATACACAGAACAGGGTGGACCTCAGCAGTTCCAGCTTCACTCACAGCTTCCCTTATACACAGAACAGGGTGGACCTCAGCAGTGCCAGCTTCCCTCATACACAGAACAGGCTGCACCTCAGCAGCACCAGCTTCACTCACAGCTTTCCTCATACACAGAACAGGGTGGACCTCAGCAGTGCCAGCTTCACTCATACACAGAACAGGGTGGACCTCAGCAGTGCCAGCTTTGCTCATACACAGAACAGGGTGGACCTCAACAGTGACAGCTTCCCTCATACACAGAACAGGGTGGACCTCAGCAGTGCCAGCTTCACTCATAGCTTTCCTCATACACAGAACAGGGTGGACCTCAGCAGTGCCAGCTTCACTCACAGCTTCCCTTATACACAGAACAGGGTGGACCTCAGCAGTGCCAGCTTCACTCATACACAGAACAGGGTGGACCTCAGCGGGCCAGCTTCCCTCCAACACAGAAGAGGGTGGACCTCAGCTGTTCCAGCTTCACTCATACACAGAACAGGGTGGACCTCAGCAGAGCCAACTTCACTCATACACAGAATAGGGTAGACCTCAGCAGTGCCAGCTTCACTCACACACAGGACATGGTGGGCCTCAGCAGGGCCAGCTTCGCTCACACACAGAACAGGGTGGACCGCAGCAGTGCCAGCTTCCCTCATACACAGGACAGGGTGGACCTCAGCAATGCCAGCTTGCCTCATACACATAACAGAGTGGACCTCAGCGGTGCCAGCTTCCCTCATACACAGAACAGGGTGGACCTTAGCAGTGTCAGCTTCACTCATACACAGAATAGGGGGACCTCAGCAGTGCCAGCTTCACTCACACACAGGACATGGTGGGCCTCAGCAGTGCCAGCTTCGCTCACACACAGAACAGGGTGGACCTCAGCAGTGCCAGCTTCCCTCATACACAGAACAGGGTGGACCTTAGCAGTGTCAGCTTCACTCATACACAGAATAGGGTGGACCTCAGCAGTGCCAGCTTCACTCACACACAGGACATGGTGGGCCTCAGCAGTGCCAGCTTCACTCACAGCTTCCGTCATACACAGAACAGGGTAGACCTCAGCAGTGACAGCTTCCCTCATACACAGAACAGGGTGGACCTCAGCAGTGCCAGCTTCACTCATAGCTTTCCTCATACACAGAACAGGGTGGACCTCAGCAGTGCCAGCTTCACTCACAGCTTCCCTATTACACAGAACAGGGTGGACCTCAGCAGTGCCAGCTTCATTCATACACAGAACAGGGTGGACCTCAGCGGGCCAGCTTCCCTCCAACACAGAAGAGGGTGGACCTCAGCAGTTCCAGCTTCACTCATACACAGAACAGGGTGGACCTCAGCAGAGCCAGCTTCACTCACAGCTTCCCTCATACACAGAACAGGGTGGACCTCCGCAGTGTCAGCTTCACTCATACACAGAATAGGGTAGACCTCAGCAGTGCCAGCTTCACTCACACACAGGACATGTTGGGCCTCAGCTGTGCCAGCTTCGCTCACACACAGAACAGAGTGGACCGCAGCAGTGTCAGCTTCCCTCATACACAGGACAGGGTGGACCTCAGCCATGCCAGCTTCCCTCATACCCATAACAGGGTGGACCTCAGCGGTGCCAGCTTCCCTAATACAAAGAACAGGGTGGACCTCAGCAGTGCCAGCTTCACTCATACACAGGACAAGGTGGACCTCAGCAGTGCCAGCTTCACTTATACACAGTACAGGGTGGGTGTCAGCAGTGCCAGCTTCCCTCATACAGAGAACAGGGTGGACCTCAGCGGTGCCAGCTTCCCTCATACACAGAACAGGGTGGAACTTAGCAGTGTCAGCTTCACTCATACACAGAATAGGGTGGACCTCAGCAGTGCCAGCTTCACTCACACACATGACATGGTGGGCCTCAGCAGTGCCAGCTTTGCTCACACACAGAACAGGGTGGACCTCAGCAGTGCCAGCTTCACTCACAGCTTCTGTCATACACAGAACAGGGTGGACCTCAGCAGTGCTAGCTTCACTCACAGCTTCCCTCATACACAGAACAGGGTGGACCTCAGCAGTGCCAGCTTCACTCATTCACAGAACAGGGTGGACCTCATCAGTGCCAGCTTCACTCATACACAGAACAGGGTGGACATCAGCGGGGCCAGCTTCCCTCCAACACAGAAGAGGGTGGACCTCAGCAGTGCCAGCTTCACTAATACAAAGAACAGGGTGGACGTCAGCAGTGAAAGCTTCCGTCATACACAGAACAGGGTGGACCTCAGCTGTGCCAGCTTCCCTTAAACACAGAAGAGGGTGGACCTCAGCAGTGCCAGCTTCACTCACACACAGAACAGGATGGACCTCAGCAGTGCCAGCTTCACTCACACAGAACAGGGTGAACCTCAGCAGTGCAAGCTTTTACATGCACAGAGGAGACAGTAGATGTGTGAGTCCTCCTCACACACAGAACTGCCACACAACAGAGAGGATCAGCTCTGCATGTCTATAACAGACAGAACATGCACAGTAAAGGAAGCTGAAATGTAAGCTTCCCTCAAACATCAAAGCAGCATACTGGCAACAGTTCCAGCTTTCCACACAATCCAAACAGGCAGCACAGAGCAAGCTTCCTCAAGTGTCACCAGGCAGCAATAATTTCAGTCTCTGTTATACACAGGAACAACATATGAAGCAGTACATCACAAGTGGCAGGAGCAAAGGTCTCCCTCTCACACTTCAGGTTAAGCAGACAGGCAGAAGCATTGGAAACTTCTTTCATGCTTGCATTTGGGCCAAGATTTACAAATAAATCATGCAACGCCGCAAAGCAAGAGAGGTTGCTGCGCTGTGTTGTGTGAAAGGTAGCCCCCCTCGCCGCCATCGTCAGACAGCACGGCCTCAGCATAGTGTCCTACGCCGACGACACCCAGTTCATCCTCTCCCTCACCAAGGACCCCACCACCAACAGACTCAACTTCCAGGAAGGAATGCAGGACGTCGCATCCTGGATGAGCAACAGCTGCCTGAAGCTCAACTCGGAGAAGACAGAAGTCCTCATCCTCGGAACCTCCCCGTCAGCATGGGACAACACCTGGTGGCCCACTGCCCTCGGCAGCCCCCCGTCCCCGACAGGCCACGCCCGGAACCTCAGCATCGTACTCGACTCCTCCCTCTCCATGAATAGACAGGTCATTTCCGTCACCTCCAGCTGCTTCAACACCCTCCGCATCCTCCGAAAGACCTTCAAATGGATCCCCCCCCGAGTCAAGGAAGACTGCCACCCACGCACTCATAACCAGCAGACTGGACTACGGAAACGCCCTCTACGCCGGGATCAATACGTTTTTACTCCGCAAGTTCCAGACAATACAGAACACCGCAGCCCGACTCGTGCTCGGCATCCCCCGACACAAACACATCACCCAACACCTACGGAACCTGCACTGGCTCCCTGTTGAGAAGAGAGTCACCTTCAAGATACTCACCCATGCTTACAAATGCCTCCACAACACCGGACCCCAATACCTCAATGAGAGAATCTCCTTCCACATACCCAAAAGAAACCTCAGATCCGCCAACCTCACTCTCGCCAAAACACCGCACATCCGCAGAGTCAGAACGGGAGGAAGAGCCTTCTCCTACATCGCGACCAGGACCTGGAACGAGCTCCCGAACGACATCAGATACACCCCCTCCCTAAACATCTTCAGGAAGTCACTCAAGACCTGGCTGTTCGACTGAACGGAGCTGCTCACCTCCCCACCCTCCCTCCAGCGCCTTGAGACCCTCACGGGTGAGTAGTGCGCTTACAATTCCCTGATTGATTGATTGAGAGAGCAGAGCAGTGCCATATCTGCAAATATGTAGCGCTGATCTGCTTTCTCCCTACGCTGGTGCACCTTTGGCTGCCATGTGCCAACACAGACACCCTTGCGCCCTAGTGCAATGGTTTCTGCATTGTGATCAGCATAGTTTTTGTGCACAAGAATTATGCTGAAAGGTATTTTCCTCTTCGTATGTGTGGTGCATAATGCAGCACACATGCAAAGAGGAAAAAATTAAGAGAAATAGAAATATTTCTCATAATTACGGCAGCCTCAGGGAGGCGCAGAATTTTGGCGCAAATCCAGGTCCAAAAGTCTTGGTAGATATCGATTGGTGTCACAATCCATGGAACACCCATGTACCACCTCCTTGATGCAAAATAATGCAAGGCAGCTCATTGGGCTGCATTGCTTTACTTTGGGTTACAAACCAACTCCATTTGGGATTTGCATTGAATTGGTAATACCAACCAAATACCGTGTGCCAGCCCTGCATTAAAAAAGTAATGCAAACCCAATGCAAAGTGTTCGTAAACCTGGGCTTAAATGTCTGCACTTCCAGCAGAGACATTTATACTCATAAGGCTAATGTAATGGAAAAGGCTTTATAATGTTAAAAAGAACTGAAATAAGAAATAGCTAAATATCTGTAACAGCAATTCAAAGTGGGCCTCTGATTAGTTTGTGCTTTAAATACACCTAACACTAAATATTTAGAATAATGTGCCATTGTCATATATTTTGCGTTATATGCCTTTCAGGGCCCCTGTATTGTTATCCATTTGCAATCGGTAATCCACCTATTGTCAAGGTACATTACATAGAATAAATTTAACACGCGGCCCCCCTCTCCGGGCTGTTTTTGCCCTTGGTACCCCATGCACACAAGGCTCTACACAACCAAGGAACTGCCTACATTAACCACCACCTGAACTTCCACTAACCATCGAGAAGACAACGCTCCGCCTCTCTTTTACTTGCCAATACTTCGCTTATCTACTGAAGCAGAAGTGGAGGACGCTCCTTCTCCCACATCGTAGCAAAGGCCTGGAACAGCCTCCCCATGCACCACCGGACCATCACCTCACTTCCAGAATTCCGAATGGCCCTCAAGACCTGGCTGTTCAAATAAGCCTCTGGAGCCTGTAGGCGCCTGGATACCCTATCGGGTGATTAGCTGCGCTTTATAAATCCTGATTGATTGATGTGCTTCTAGATCATACATTCATGTATTTACTGGAATAGATGGTGCTTAGGAGAAAGTACAATATCCAAAAGCTTTCACATGAGCATGCAAGGGAATTCCCACGTTATTTCGCTATCCTTACATCATGGTCACAAGGTTTGTTTTCCTTAAAATAGATGACTTAGAGCGTATGTAGTAGCTGTTCACAAACCTCGATGTGAGCGTAAGCAGGACTTCTATGACATTCCAGGCAGCACAGCAGCACAGCTCCAAGCCGAGCCATCCAAAGCAATCTGCGCTGTTTGTCCCACAACATTCCTTCTCGTAGAGATGCAAGTGGGCCCTCTCTTGCAGACAGGCATGCAAACCAGATGCATATATATGAAGTAGGGGTGCCAATGTGTGTTGATTCTCTCGAGCAGACCCTCATTATGGCACTACATTTGATACTTGGGGATTAGGCATGCAGAGCAAGGATGAGGCATGCAGAGCAAGGATTAGAAATGCAGAGTAAGGGTTAGGCATGCAGAGTAAGGATTAGGCATGCAGAGCAAGGGTTAAGCATGCAGAGCTAAGATTAGGCATGCAGAGCAAGGATTAGAAATGCAGAGTAAGGGTTAGGCATGCAGAGCAAGTTCTTGGCATTCAGAGCAAGGGATAGGCATGCAAAGCAAGGAATAGGCATGCAGAGCAAAGGGTGAAGAATGCAGAGCAAGGATTAGGCATGCAGAGCAAAGGGTTAAGCATGCAGAGCAAGGATTAGGCATGCACAGCAAGGGTTAGGCATGCAGAGCAAAGGGTTAAGCATGCAGAGCAAAGATTAGGCATGCAGAGCAAGGGTTAGGCATGCAGAGCAAGGATTAGGCATGCAGAGCAAGGGTTAGGCATGCAGAGCAAGGGTTAAGCATGCAAAGCAAGGATTAGGCATGCAGAGCAAGGGTTAAGCATGCAGAGCAAGGGTTAAGCATGCAGAGCAAGGATTAGGCATGCAGAGTAAGGGTTAGGCATGCAGAGCAAGCATTAGGCATTCAGAGCAAGGGTTAGGCAAGCAGAGCAAGGGGTAGGCGTGCGGAGCAAGGATTAGGCATGCAGAGCAAGGGCTAGGCATGCAGAGCAAGGATTAAGCATGTAGAGAAAGGATTAGGCATGCAGAGAAAGGGTTAAGCATGCAGAGCAAGGGATAGGCATGCAGAGCAAGGAATAAGCATGCAGAGTAAGGATTAAGCATGCAGAGCAAGGATTAAGCATGCAGAGCAAGGGCTAGGCATGCAGACCAAGTGTTAGGCATGCAGAGCAAGGGGTAGGCATGCAGAGCAAGGATTAGGCATGCAGAGTAAGGATTAGGCATGCAGAGCAAATGCTAGGCATGCAGAGCAAGGGGTAGGCATGCAGAGCAAGGATTAGGCATGCAGAGCAAGGATTAGGCATGCAGAGCAAGGATTAAGCATGCAGAGCAAGGCTTAACCATACAGAGTACGGGTTAGGCATGCAGAGCAAGCATCAGGCATGCAGTGCAAGTGGTAGGCATGCAGAGCAAGGATTAGGCATGCAGAGCAAGGGGTAGGCATGCAGAGCAAGAATTAGGAATGCAGAGCAAGGGTTAGGCATGCAGAGCAAGGGTTAGGCATGCAGAGCAAGGGCTAGGCATACAGAGAAAGAGTTAGACATGCAGAGCAAGCGGTAGGCATGCAGAGCAAGGGGTAGGCATGCAGTGCAACGATTGGGCACGCAGAGCCAGGGTTAGGCATGCAGAGCAAGGGTTAGGCATGCAGAGCAAAGGCTAGGCATGCAGAGCAAGTGCTAGGCATGCAGAGCAAGGATTATGCATGCAGAGCAACGGTTAGGCATGCAGAGCAAGGGTTAGGCATGCAGAGCAAGGATCAGGCATGCAAGCAAGGGTTAGGCATGCAGGGCAAGGGTTTGGCATGCAGAGCAAGGATTAGGCATGCAGTGCAAGGATTAGGCATGCAGTGCAAGGGTCAGGCATGCAGAGCAAGGGCTAGGCATGCAGAGTAAGGGGTAGGCATGCAGAACAAGGATTAGGCAAGCAGAGTAAGGATTAGGCATGCAGAGCAAGGGGTAGGCATGCAGAGTAAGGATTAGGCATGCAGAGTAAGGATTAGGCATGCAGAGCAAGGATTAGGCATGCAGAGCAAGGGATAGGCATGCAGAGCAAGGATTAAGCATGCAGAGCAAGGATTAAGCATGCAGAGAGGGGGTTAGGC
Source organism: Calotriton arnoldi (assembly GCA_963921515.1). Classification (NCBI taxonomy): domain Eukaryota; kingdom Metazoa; phylum Chordata; class Amphibia; order Caudata; family Salamandridae; genus Calotriton; species Calotriton arnoldi. Next base: position 23,979 of record CAWUFW010022956.1, read on the forward strand.
ATGCAGGGCAAGGGCCAGGCATGCAGACCAAGTGTTAGGCATGCAGAGCAAGGGGTAGGCATGCAGAGCAAGGATTAGGCATGCAGAGTAAGGATTAGGCATGCAGAGCAAGGATTAGGCATGCAGAGCAAGGATTAAGCATGCAGAGCAAGGATTAGGCATGCAGAGTAAGTGTTAGGCATGCAGTGCAAGGGTTAGGCATGCAGAGCAAGGGGTAGGCATGCACAGCAAGGATTAGGCATGCAGAGCAAGGGGTAGGCATTCATGCAGAGCAAGGATTAGGCATGCAGAGCAAGGATTAGAAATGCAGAGTAAGGGTTAGGCATGCAGAGCAAGGGGTAGGCATGCAAAGCAAGGAACAGGCATGCAGTGCAAGGATTAGGCATGCAGTGCAAGGGTCAGGCATGCAGAGCAAGGGCTAGGCATGCAGAGTAAGGGGTAGGCATGCAGAACAAGGATTAGGCATGCAGAGTAAGGATTAGGCATGCAGAGCAAGGGGTAGGCATGCAGAGTAAGGATTAGGCATGCAGAGTAAGGATTAGGCAGGCAGAGCAAGGATTAGTCATGCAGAGCAAGGATTAAGCATGCAGAGCAAGGATTAGGCATGCAAAGTAAGTGTTAGGCATGCAGAGCAAGGGTTAGGCATGCAGAGCAAGGGGTAGGCATGCACAGCAAGGATTAGGCATGCAGAGCAAGGGGTAGGCATGCATGCAGAGCAAGGATTAGGCATGCAGAGCAAGGATTAGAAATGCAGAGTAAGGGTTAGGCATGCAGAGCAAGGGGTAGGCATGCAAAGCAAGGAACAGGCATGCAGAGTAAGGATTAGGCATGCAGAGCAAGGGTTAAGCGTGCAGAGCAAGGGTTAGGCATGCAGAGCAAGGGGTAGGCATGCACAGCAAGGATTAGGCATGCAGAGTAAGAATTAGGCATGCAGAGCAAATGCTAGGCATGCAGAGCAAGAGCTAGGCATGCAGAGCAAGCATTAGGCATGCAGAGCAAGGATTAGGCGTGCAGAGCAAGGATTAAGCATGCATAGCAAGGCTTAACCATACAGAGTAAGGGTTAGGCATGCAGAGCAAGGATCAGGCATGCAGAGCAAGTGGTAGGCATGCAGAGCAAGGATTAGGCATGCAGAGCAAGGGGTAGGCATTCAGAGCAAGGGCTAGGCATACAGAATAAGTGTTAGGCATGCCGAGCAAGGTTAGGCATGCAGAGCAAGGGGTAGAGCATGAACAGCATAGGCAAGGGTGTGCATTAGGCAATGCTAGGCATGCAGGCCAAGGGTTAGGCATGCAGAGCAAGGGTAGGCATGAACAGCAAGGATTAGGCATGCACAGCAAGGATTAGGCATGCAGAGCAAGGGGTAGGCATGCATGCAGAGCAAGGATTAGAAATGCAGAGTAAGGGTTAGGCATGCAGAGCAAGGGGTAGGCATGCAAAGCAAGGAACAGGCATGCAGAGTAAGGATTAGGCATGCAGAGCAAGGGTTAAGGGTGCAGAGCAACGGTTAGGCATGCAGAGTAAGGGTTAGGCATGCAGAGCATGGGTTAACCATGCAAAGCAAGGATTAGGCATGAAGAGCAAATGCTAGGCATGCAGAGCAAGGATTAGGCATGCAGTGCAAGGATTAGGCATGCAGTGCAAGGGTCAGGCATGCAGAGCAAGGGCTAGGCATGCAGAGTAAGGGGTAGGCATGCAGAACAAGGATTAGGCATGCAGAGTAAGGATTAGGCATGCAGTGCAAGGGGTAGGCATGCAGAGTAAGGATTAGGCATGCAGAGTAAGGATTAGGCATGCAGAGCAAGGATTAGGCATGCAGAGCAAGGATTAAGCATGCAGAGCAAGGATTAGGCATGCAGTGCAAGGATTAGGCATGCAGTGCAAGGGTCAGGCATGCAGAGCAAGGGCTAGGCATGCAGAGTAAAGGGTAGGCATGCAGAACAAGGATTAGGCAAGCAGAGTAAGGATTAGGCATGCAGAGCAAGGGGTAGGCATGCAGAGTAAGGATTAGGCATGCAGAGTAAGGATTAGGCATGCAGAGCAAGGATTAGGCATGCAGAGCAAGGGATAGGCATGCAGAGCAAGGATTAAGCATGCAGAGCAAGGATTAAGCATGCAGAGAGGGGGTTAGGCATGCAGGGCAAGGGCTAGGCATGCAGACCAAGTGTTAGGCATGCAGAGCAAGGGGTAGGCATGCAGAGCAAGGATTAGGCATGCAGAGTAAGGATTAGGCATGCAGAGCAAGGATTAGGCATGCAGAGCAAGGATTAAGCATGCAGAGCAAGGATTAGGCATGCAGAGTAAGTGTTAGGCATGCAGTGCAAGGGTTAGGCATGCAGAGCAAGGGGTAGGCATGCACAGCAAGGATTAGGCATGCAGAGCAAGGGGTAGGCATTCATGCAGAGCAAGGATTAGGCATGCAGAGCAAGGATTAGAAATGCAGAGTAAGGGTTAGGCATGCAGAGCAAGGGGTAGGCATGCAAAGCAAGGAACAGGCATGCAGTGCAAGGATTAGGCATGCAGTGCAAGGGTCAGGCATGCAGAGCAAGGGCTAGGCATGCAGAGTAAGGGGTAGGCATGCAGAACAAGGATTAGGCATGCAGAGTAAGGATTAGGCATGCAGAGCAAGGGGTAGGCATGCAGAGTAAGGATTAGGCATGCAGAGTAAGGATTAGGCAGGCAGAGCAAGGATTAGTCATGCAGAGCAAGGATTAAGCATGCAGAGCAAGGATTAGGCATGCAAAGTAAGTGTTAGGCATGCAGAGCAAGGGTTAGGCATGCAGAGCAAGGGGTAGGCATGCACAGCAAGGATTAGGCATGCAGAGCAAGGGGTAGGCATGCATGCAGAGCAAGGATTAGGCATGCAGAGCAAGGATTAGAAATGCAGAGTAAGGGTTAGGCATGCAGAGCAAGGGGTAGGCATGCAAAGCAAGGAACAGGCATGCAGAGTAAGGATTAGGCATGCAGAGCAAGGGTTAAGCGTGCAGAGCAAGGGTTAGGCATGCAGAGCAAGGGGTAGGCATGCACAGCAAGGATTAGGCATGCAGAGTAAGAATTAGGCATGCAGAGCAAATGCTAGGCATGCAGAGCAAGAGCTAGGCATGCAGAGCAAGCATTAGGCATGCAGAGCAAGGATTAGGCGTGCAGAGCAAGGATTAAGCATGCATAGCAAGGCTTAACCATACAGAGTAAGGGTTAGGCATGCAGAGCAAGGATCAGGCATGCAGAGCAAGTGGTAGGCATGCAGAGCAAGGATTAGGCATGCAGAGCAAGGGGTAGGCATTCAGAGCAAGGGCTAGGCATACAGAATAAGTGTTAGGCATGCCGAGCAAGGGTTAGGCATGCAGAGCAAGGGGTAGGCATGCAGAGCAAGGGGTAGGCATGCACAGCAAGGATTAGGCATGCAGAGCAAGGGGTAGGCATGCATGCAGAGCAAGGATTAGGCATGCAGAGCAAGGATTAGAAATGCAGAGTAAGGGTTAGGCATGCAGAGCAAGGGGTAGGCATGCAAAGCAAGGAACAGGCATGCAGAGTAAGGATTAGGCATGCAGAGCAAGGGTTAAGGGTGCAGAGCAACGGTTAGGCATGCAGAGTAAGGGTTAGGCATGCAGAGCATGGGTTAACCATGCAAAGCAAGGATTAGGCATGAAGAGCAAATGCTAGGCATGCAGAGCAAGGATTAGGCATGCAGTGCAAGGATTAGGCATGCAGTGCAAGGGTCAGGCATGCAGAGCAAGGGCTAGGCATGCAGAGTAAGGGGTAGGCATGCAGAACAAGGATTAGGCATGCAGAGTAAGGATTAGGCATGCAGTGCAAGGGCTAGGCATGCAGAGTAAGGATTAGGCATGCAGAGTAAGGATTAGGCATGCAGAGCAAGGATTAGGCATGCAGAGCAAGGATTAAGCATGCAGAGCAAGGATTAGGCATGCAGAGTAAGTGTTAGGCATGCAGAGCAAGGGTTAGGCATGCAGAGCAAGGGGTAGGCATGCACAGCAAGGATTAGGCATGCAGAGCAAGGGGTAGGCATGCATGCAGAGCAAGGATTAGGCATGCAGAGCAAGGATTAGAAATGCAGAGTAAGGGTTAGGCATGCAGAGCAAGGGGTAGGCATGCAAAGCAAGGAACAGGCATGCAGTGCAAGGATTAGGCATGCAGTGCAAGGGTCAGGCATGCATAGCAAGGGCTAGGCATGCAGAGTAAGGGGTAGGCATGCAGAACAAAGGATTAGGCATGCAGAATAAGGATTAGGCATGCAGAGCAAGGGGTAGGCATGCAGAGTAAGGATTAGGCATGCAGAGTAAGGATTAGGCATGCAGAGCAAGGATTAGGCATGCAGAGCAAGGATTAAGCATGCAGAGCAAGGATTAGGCATGCAGAGAAAGTGTTAGGCATGCAGAGCAAGGTTTAAGCATGCAGAGCAAGGGGTAGGCATGCACAGCAAGGATTAGGCATGCAGAGCAAGGGGTAGGCATGCATGCAGAGCAAGGATTAGGCATGCAGAGCAAGGATTAGAAATGCAGAGTAAGGGTTAGGCATGCAGAGCAAGGGGTAGGCATGCAAAGAAGGAACAGGCATGGTGAGTAAGGATTATTCATGCAGAGCAAGGGTTAAGCGTGCAGAGCAAGGGTTAGGCATGCAGAGTAAGGGTTAGGCATGCAGAGCATTGGTTAACCATGCAAGGCAAGGATTAGGCATGAAGAGCAAGGGTTAGGCATGCAGAGCAAGGGTAGGCATGCAGAGCAAGGGTTAGGCATGCAGAGCAAGGGTTAGGCATGCAGAGCTAGGGGTAGGCATGCAGAGCAAGGGTTAGGCATGTAGCAGCAAGGATTAAGCATGCAGAGAAAGGATTAGGCTTGCAGAGAAAGGATTAAGCATGCAGAGCAAGGATTAGGCATGCAGAGAAAGGGTTAAGTGTGCAGAGCAAGGGATAGGCATACAGAGCAAGGATTAAGCATGCAGAGCAAGGATTAAGCATGCAGAGCAAGGTTTAAGCATGCAGAGATAGGGTTAGGCATGCACTGCAAGAGTTAGGCATGCATAGCAAGGGCTAGCCATACAGAGCACGTGTTAGGCATGCAGAGCAAGAGGTAGGCATGCAGAGCAAGGATTAGGCATGCAGAGCAAGGGGTAGGCATGCAGAGCAAGGGCTAGGCATACAGAGTAAGTGTTAGGCATGCAGAGCAAGGGTTAGGCATGCAGAGCAAGGGGTAGGCATGCACAGCAAGGATTAGGCATGCAGAGCAAGGGGTAGGCATGCATGCAGAGCAAGGATTAGGCATGCAGAGCAAGGATTAGAAATGCAGAGTAAGGGTTAGGCATGCAGAGCAAGGGGTAGGCATGCAAAGCAAGGAACAGGCATGCAGAGTAAGGATTAGTCATGCAGAGCAAGGGGTAGGCATGCAAAGCAAGGAACAGGCATGCAGTGCAAGGATTAGGCATGCAGTGCAAGGGTCAGGCATGCAGAGCAAGGGCTAGGCATGCAGAGTAAGGGGTAGGCATGCAGAACAAGGATTAGGCATGCAGAATAAGGATTAGGCATGCAGAGCAAGGGGTAGGCATGCAGAGTAAGGATTAGGCATGCAGAGTAAGGATTAGGCATGCAGAGCAAGGATTAGGCATGCAGAGCAAGGATTAGGCATGCAGAGCAAGGATTAAGCATGCAGAGCAAGGATTAGGCATGCAGAGAAAGTGTTAGGCATGCAGAGCAAGGTTTAAGCATGCAGAGCAAGGGGTAGGCATGCACAGCAAGGATTAGGCATGCAGAGCAAGGGGTAGGCATGCATGCAGAGCAAGGATTAGGCATGCAGAGCAAGGATTAGAAATGCAGAGTAAGGGTTAGGCATGCAGAGCAAGGGGTAGGCATGCAAAGAAGGAACAGGCATGGTGAGTAAGGATTATTCATGCAGAGCAAGGGTTAAGCGTGCAGAGCAAGGGTTAGGCATGCAGAGTAAGGGTTAGGCATGCAGAGCATTGGTTAACCATGCAAGGCAAGGATTAGGCATGAAGAGCAAGGGTTAGGCATGCAGAGCAAGGGTAGGCATGCAGAGCAAGGGTTAGGCATGCAGAGCAAGGGTTAGGCATGCAGAGCTAGGGGTAGGCATGCAGAGCAAGGGTTAGGCATGTAGCAGCAAGGATTAAGCATGCAGAGAAAGGATTAGGCTTGCAGAGCAAGGATTAAGCATGCAGAGCAAGGTTTAAGCATGCAGAGATAGGGTTAGGCATGCACTGCAAGAGTTAGGCATGCATAGCAAGGGCTAGGCATACAGAGCACGTGTTAGGCATGCAGAGCAAGAGGTAGGCATGCAGAGCAAGGATTAGGCATGCAGAGCAAGGGGTAGGCATGCAGAGCAAGGGCTAGGCATACAGAGTAAGTGTTAGGCATGCAGAGCAAGGGTTAGGCATGCAGAGCAAGGGGTAGGCATGCACAGCAAGGATTAGGCATGCAGAGCAAGGGGTAGGCATGCATGCAGAGCAAGGATTAGGCATGCAGAGCAAGGATTAGAAATGCAGAGTAAGGTTTAGGCATGCAGAGCAAGGGGTAGGCATGCAAAGCAAGGAACAGGCATGCAGAGTAAGGATTAGTCATGCAGAGCAAGGGGTAGGCATGCAAAGCAAGGAACAGGCATGCAGTGCAAGGATTAGGCATGCAGTGCAAGGGTCAGGCATGCAGAGCAAGGGCTAGGCATGCAGAGTAAGGGGTAGGCATGCAGAACAAGGATTAGGCATGCAGAATAAGGATTAGGCATGCAGAGCAAGGGGTAGGCATGCAGAGTAAGGATTAGGCATGCAGAGAAAGGGTTAAGTGTGCAGAGCAAGGGATAGGCATACAGAGCAAGGATTAAGCATGCAGAGCAAGGATTAAGCATGCAGAGCAAGGTTTAAGCATGCAGAGATAGGGTTAGGCATGCACTGCAAGAGTTAGGCATGCATAGCAAGGGCTAGCCATACAGAGCACGTGTTAGGCATGCAGAGCAAGAGGTAGGCATGCAGAGCAAGGATTAGGCATGCAGAGCAAGGGGTAGGCATGCAGAGCAAGGGCTAGGCATACAGAGTAAGTGTTAGGCATGCAGAGCAAGGGTTAGGCATGCAGAGCAAGGGGTAGGCATGCACAGCAAGGATTAGGCATGCAGAGCAAGGGGTAGGCATGCATGCAGAGCAAGGATTAGGCATGCAGAGCAAGGATTAGAAATGCAGAGTAAGGGTTAGGCATGCAGAGCAAGGGGTAGGCATGCAAAGCAAGGAACAGGCATGCAGAGTAAGGATTAGTCATGCAGAGCAAGGGGTAGGCATGCAAAGCAAGGAACAGGCATGCAGTGCAAGGATTAGGCATGCAGTGCAAGGGTCAGGCATGCAGAGCAAGGGCTAGGCATGCAGAGTAAGGGGTAGGCATGCAGAACAAGGATTAGGCATGCAGAATAAGGATTAGGCATGCAGAGCAAGGGGTAGGCATGCAGAGTAAGGATTAGGCATGCAGAGTAAGGATTAGGCATGCAGAGCAAGGATTAGGCATGCAGAGCAAGGATTAGGCATGCAGAGCAAGGATTAAGCATGCAGAGCAAGGATTAGGCATGCAGAGAAAGTGTTAGGCATGCAGAGCAAGGTTTAAGCATGCAGAGCAAGGGGTAGGCATGCACAGCAAGGATTAGGCATGCAGAGCAAGGGGTAGGCATGCATGCAGAGCAAGGATTAGGCATGCAGAGCAAGGATTAGAAATGCAGAGTAAGGGTTAGGCATGCAGAGCAAGGGGTAGGCATGCAAAGAAGGAACAGGCATGGTGAGTAAGGATTATTCATGCAGAGCAAGGGTTAAGCGTGCAGAGCAAGGGTTAGGCATGCAGAGTAAGGGTTAGGCATGCAGAGCATTGGTTAACCATGCAAGGCAAGGATTAGGCATGAAGAGCAAGGGTTAGGCATGCAGAGCAAGGGTAGGCATGCAGAGCAAGGGTTAGGCATGCAGAGCAAGGGTTAGGCATGCAGAGCTAGGGGTAGGCATGCAGAGCAAGGGTTAGGCATGTAGCAGCAAGGATTAAGCATGCAGAGAAAGGATTAGGCTTGCAGAGCAAGGATTAAGCATGCAGAGCAAGGTTTAAGCATGCAGAGATAGGGTTAGGCATGCACTGCAAGAGTTAGGCATGCATAGCAAGGGCTAGGCATACAGAGCACGTGTTAGGCATGCAGAGCAAGAGGTAGGCATGCAGAGCAAGGATTAGGCATGCAGAGCAAGGGGTAGGCATGCAGAGCAAGGGCTAGGCATACAGAGTAAGTGTTAGGCATGCAGAGCAAGGGTTAGGCATGCAGAGCAAGGGGTAGGCATGCACAGCAAGGATTAGGCATGCAGAGCAAGGGGTAGGCATGCATGCAGAGCAAGGATTAGGCATGCAGAGCAAGGATTAGAAATGCAGAGTAAGGTTTAGGCATGCAGAGCAAGGGGTAGGCATGCAAAGCAAGGAACAGGCATGCAGAGTAAGGATTAGGCATGCAGAGCAAGGGTTAAGCGTGCAGAGCAAGGGTTAGGCATGCAGAGTAAGGGTTAGGCATGCAGAGCATGGGTTAACCATGCAAAGCAATGATTAGGCATGAAGAGCAAGGGTTAGGCATGCAGAGCAAGGGTAGGCATGCAGAGCAAGGGTTAGGCATGCAGAGCAAGGGTTAGGCATGCAGAGCTAGGGGTAGGCATGCAGAGCAAGGGTTAGGCATGCAGAGCAAGGATTAAGCATGGAGAGAAAGGATTATGCATGCAGAGAAAGGATTAGGCATGCAGTGCAAGGGTCAGGCATGCAGAGCAAGGGCTAGGCATGCAGAGTAAGGGGTAGGCATGCAGAACAAGGATTAGGCATGCAGAGTAAGGATTAGGCATGCAGTGCAAGGGGTAGGCATGCAGAGTAAGGATTAGGCATGCAGAGTAAGGATTAGGCATGCAGAGCAAGGATTAGGCATGCAGAGCAAGGATTAAGCATGCAGAGCAAGGATTAGGCATGCAGTGCAAGGATTAGGCATGCAGTGCAAGGGTCAGGCATGCAGAGCAAGGGCTAGGCATGCAGAGTAAGGGGTAGGCATGCAGAACAAGGATTAGGCAAGCAGAGTAAGGATTAGGCATGCAGAGCAAGGGGTAGGCATGCAGAGTAAGGATTAGGCATGCAGAGTAAGGATTAGGCATGCAGAGCAAGGATTAGGCATGCAGAGCAAGGGATAGGCATGCAGAGCAAGGATTAAGCATGCAGAGCAAGGATTAAGCATGCAGAGAGGGGGTTAGGCATGCAGGGCAAGGGCTAGGCATGCAGACCAAGTGTTAGGCATGCAGAGCAAGGGGTAGGCATGCAGAGCAAGGATTAGGCATGCAGAGTAAGGATTAGGCATGCAGAGCAAGGATTAGGCATGCAGAGCAAGGATTAAGCATGCAGAGCAAGGATTAGGCATGCAGAGTAAGTGTTAGGCATGCAGTGCAAGGGTTAGGCATGCAGAGCAAGGGGTAGGCATGCACAGCAAGGATTAGGCATGCAGAGCAAGGGGTTGGCATTCATGCAGAGCAAGGATTAGGCATGCAGAGCAAGGATTAGAAATGCAGAGTAAGGGTTAGGCATGCAGAGCAAGGGGTAGGCATGCAAAGCAAGGAACAGGCATGCAGTGCAAGGATTAGGCATGCAGTGCAAGGGTCAGGCATGCAGAGCAAGGGCTAGGCATGCAGAGTAAGGGGTAGGCATGCAGAACAAGGATTAGGCATGCAGAGTAAGGATTAGGCATGCAGAGCAAGGGGTAGGCATGCAGAGTAAGGATTAGGCATGCAGAGTAAGGATTAGGCAGGCAGAGCAAGGATTAGTCATGCAGAGCAAGGATTAAGCATGCAGAGCAAGGATTAGGCATGCAAAGTAAGTGTTAGGCATGCAGAGCAAGGGTTAGGCATGCAGAGCAAGGGGTAGGCATGCACAGCAAGGATTAGGCATGCAGAGCAAGGGGTAGGCATGCATGCAGAGCAAGGATTAGGCATGCAGAGCAAGGATTAGAAATGCAGAGTAAGGGTTAGGCATGCAGAGCAAGGGGTAGGCATGCAAAGCAAGGAACAGGCATGCAGAGTAAGGATTAGGCATGCAGAGCAAGGGTTAAGCGTGCAGAGCAAGGGTTAGGCATGCAGAGCAAGGGGTAGGCATGCACAGCAAGGATTAGGCATGCAGAGTAAGTATTAGGCATGCAGAGCAAATGCTAGGCATGCAGAGCAAGAGCTAGGCATGCAGAGCAAGCATTAGGCATGCAGAGCAAGGATTAGGCGTGCAGAGCAAGGATTAAGCATGCATAGCAAGGCTTAACCATACAGAGTAAGGGTTAGGCATGCAGAGCAAGGATCAGGCATGCAGAGCAAGTGGTAGGCATGCAGAGCAAGGATTAGGCATGCAGAGCAAGGGGTAGGCATTCAGAGCAAGGGCTAGGCATACAGAATAAGTGTTAGGCATGCCGAGCAAGGGTTAGGCATGCAGAGCAAGGGGTAGGCATGCACAGCAAGGATTAGGCATGCAGAGCAAGGGGTAGGCATGCATGCAGAGCAAGGATTAGGCATGCAGAGCAAGGATTAGAAATGCAGAGTAAGGGTTAGGCATGCAGAGCAAGGGGTAGGCATGCAAAGCAAGGAACAGGCATGCAGAGTAAGGATTAGGCATGCAGAGCAAGGGTTAAGGGTGCAGAGCAACGGTTAGGCATGCAGAGTAAGGGTTAGGCATGCAGAGCATGGGTTAACCATGCAAAGCAAGGATTAGGCATGAAGAGCAAATGCTAGGCATGCAGAGCAAGGATTAGGCATGCAGTGCAAGGATTAGGCATGCAGTGCAAGGGTCAGGCATGCAGAGCAAGGGCTAGGCATGCAGAGTAAGGGGTAGGCATGCAGAACAAGGATTAGGCATGCAGAGTAAGGATTAGGCATGCAGTGCAAGGGGTAGGCATGCAGAGTAAGGATTAGGCATGCAGAGTAAGGATTAGGCATGCAGAGCAAGGATTAGGCATGCAGAGCAAGGATTAAGCATGCAGAGCAAGGATTAGGCATGCAGAGTAAGTGTTAGGCATGCAGAGCAAGGGTTAGGCATGCAGAGCAAGGGGTAGGCATGCACAGCAAGGATTAGGCATGCAGAGCAAGGGGTAGGCATGCATGCAGAGCAAGGATTAGGCATGCAGAGCAAGGATTAGAAATGCAGAGTAAGGGTTAGGCATGCAGAGCAAGGGGTAGGCATGCAAAGCAAGGAACAGGCATGCAGTGCAAGGATTAGGCATGCAGTGCAAGGGTCAGGCATGCATAGCAAGGGCTAGGCATGCAGAGTAAGGGGTAGGCATGCAGAACAAGGATTAGGCATGCAGAATAAGGATTAGGCATGCAGAGCAAGGGGTAGGCATGCAGAGTAAGGATTAGGCATGCAGAGTAAGGATTAGGCATGCAGAGCAAGGATTAGGCATGCAGAGCAAGGATTAAGCATGCAGAGCAAGGATTAGGCATGCAGAGAAAGTGTTAGGCATGCAGAGCAAGGTTTAAGCATGCAGAGCAAGGGGTAGGCATGCACAGCAAGGATTAGGCATGCAGAGCAAGGGGTAGGCATGCATGCAGAGCAAGGATTAGGCATGCAGAGCAAGGATTAGAAATGCAGAGTAAGGGTTAGGCATGCAGAGCAAGGGGTAGGCATGCAAAGAAGGAACAGGCATGGTGAGTAAGGATTATTCATGCAGAGCAAGGGTTAAGCGTGCAGAGCAAGGGTTAGGCATGCAGAGTAAGGGTTAGGCATGCAGAGCATTGGTTAACCATGCAAGGCAAGGATTAGGCATGAAGAGCAAGGGTTAGGCATGCAGAGCAAGGGTAGGCATGCAGAGCAAGGGTTAGGCATGCAGAGCAAGGGTTAGGCATGCAGAGCTAGGGGTAGGCATGCAGAGCAAGGGTTAGGCATGTAGCAGCAAGGATTAAGCATGCAGAGAAAGGATTAGGCTTGCAGAGAAAGGATTAAGCATGCAGAGCAAGGATTAGGCATGCAGAGAAAGGGTTAAGTGTGCAGAGCAAGGGATAGGCATACAGAGCAAGGATTAAGCATGCAGAGCAAGGATTAAGCATGCAGAGCAAGGTTTAAGCATGCAGAGATAGGGTTAGGCATGCACTGAAAGAGTTAGGCATGCATAGCAAGGGCTAGGCATACAGAGCACGTGTTAGGCATGCAGAGCAAGAGGTAGGCATGCAGAGCAAGGATTAGGCATGCAGAGCAAAGGGTAGGCATGCAGAGCAAGGGCTAGGCATACAGAGTAAGTGTTAGGCATGCAGAGCAAGGGTTAGGCATGCAGAGCAAGGGGTAGGCATGCACAGCAAGGATTAGGCATGCAGAGCAAGGGGTAGGCATGCATGCAGAGCAAGGATTAGGCATGCAGAGCAAGGATTAGAAATGCAGAGTAAGGGTTAGGCATGCAGAGCAAGGGGTAGGCATGCAAAGCAAGGAACAGGCATGCAGAGTAAGGATTAGGCATGAAGAGCAAGGGGTAGGCATGCAAAGCAAGGAACAGGCATGCAGTGCAAGGGTCAGGCATGCAGAGCAAGGGCTAGGCATGCAGAGTAAGGGGTAGGCATGCAGAACAAGGATTAGGCATGCAGAATAAGGATTAGGCATGCAGAGCAAGGGGTAGGCATGCAGAGTAAGGATTAGGCATGCAGAGTAAGGATTAGGCATGCAGAGCAAGGATTAGGCAAGCAGAGCAAGGATTAAGCATGCAGAGCAAGGATTAGGCATGCAGAGAAAGTGTTAGGCATGCAGAGCAAGGTTTAAGCATGCAGAGCAAGGGGTAGGCATGCACAGCAAGGATTAGGCATGCAGAGCAAGGGGTAGGCATGCATGCAGAGCAAGGATTAGGCATGCAGAGCAAGGATTAGAAATGCAGAGTAAGGGTTAGGCATGCAGAGCAAGGGGTAGGCATGCAAAGAAGGAACAGGCATGGTGAGTAAGGATTATTCATGCAGAGCAAGGGTTAAGCGTGCAGAGCAAGGGTTAGGCATGCAGAGTAAGGGTTAGGCATGCAGAGCATTGGTTAACCATGCAAGGCAAGGATTAGGCATGAAGAGCAAGGGTTAGGCATGCAGAGCAAGGGTAGGCATGCAGAGCAAGGGTTAGGCATGCAGAGCAAGGGTTAGGCATGCAGAGCTAGGGGTAGGCATGCAGAGCAAGGGTTAGGCATGTAGCAGCAAGGATTAAGCATGCAGAGAAAGGATTAGGCTTGCAGAGAAAGGATTAAGCATGCAGAGCAAGGATTAGGCATGCAGAGAAAGGGTTAAGTGTGTAGAGCAAGGGATAGGCATACAGAGCAAGGATTAAGCATGCAGAGCAAGGATTAAGCATGCAGAGCAAGGTTTAAGCATGCAGAGATAGGGTTAGGCATGCACTGCAAGAGTTAGGCATGCATAGCAAGGGCTAGCCATACAGAGCACGTGTTAGGCATGCAGAGCAAGAGGTAGGCATGCAGAGCAAGGATTAGGCATGCAGAGCAAGGGGTAGGCATGCAGAGCAAGGGCTAGGCATACAGAGTAAGTGTTAGGCATGCAGAGCAAGGGTTAGGCATGCAGAGCAAGGGGTAGGCATGCACAGCAAGGATTAGGCATGCAGAGCAAGGGGTAGGCATGCATGCAGAGCAAGGATTAGGCATGCAGAGCAAGGATTAGAAATGCAGAGTAAGGGTTAGGCATGCAGAGCAAGGGGTAGGCATGCAAAGCAAGGAACAGGCATGCAGAGTAAGGATTAGGCATGCAGAGCAAGGGTTAAGCGTGCAGAGCAAGGGTTAGGCATGCAGAGTAAGGGTTAGGCATGCAGAGCATGGGTTAACCATGCAAAGCAATGATTAGGCATGAAGAGCAAGGGTTAGGCATGCAGAGCAAGGGTAGGCATGCAGAGCAAGGGTTAGGCATGCAGAGCAAGGGTTAGGCATGCAGAGCTAGGGGTAGGCATGCAGAGCAAGGGTTAGGCATGCAGAGCAAGGATTAAGCATGGAGAGAAAGGATTATGCATGCAGAGAAAGGATTAAGCAGGCAGAGCAAGGATTAGGCATGCAGAGAAAGGGTTAAGTGTGCAGAGCAAGGGATAGGCATAGAGAGCAAGGATTAAGCATGCAGAGCAAGGATTAAGCATGCAGAGCAAGGATTAAGCATGCAGAGATAGGGTTGGGCATGCAATGCAAGGGTTAGGCATGCAGAGCAAGGGCTAGGCATGCAGAGCAAGTGTTAGGCATGCAGAGCAAGGGGTAGGCATGCAGAGCAAGGATTAGGCATGCAGAGTAAGGATTAGGCATGCAGAGCAAATGCTAAGCATGCAGAGGAAGGGGTAGGCATGCAGAGAAAGGAATAGGCATACAGAGTAAGGATTAGGCATGCAGAGCAAGGGATAGGCATGCAGAGCAAGGATTAAGCATGCAGAGCAAGGGCTAGGCATGCAGAGTAAGGGGTAGGCATGCAGAACAAGGATTAGGCAAGCAGAGTAAGGATTAGGCATGCAGAGCAAGGGGTAGGCATGCAGAGTAAGGATTAGGCATGCAGAGCAAGGATTAGGCATGCAGAGCAAGGATTAGGCATGCAGAGCAAGGGATAGGTATGCAGAGCAAGGATTAAGCATGCAGAGCAAGGATTAAGCATGCAGAGAGGGGGTTAGGCATGCAGAGCAAGGGTTAGGCATGCAGAGCTAGGGGTAGGCATGCAGAGCAAGGGTTAGGCATGCAGAGCAAGGATTAAGCATGGAGAGAAAGGATTAGGCATGCAGAGAAAGGTTTAAGCATGCAGAGCAAGTATTAGGCATGCAGAGAAAGGGTTAAGTGTGCAGAGCAAGGGATAGGCATAGAGAGCAAGGATTAAGCATGCAGAGCAAGGATTAAGCATGCAGAGCAAGGATTAAGCATGCAGAGATAGGGTTAGGCATGCAATGCAAGGGTTAGGCATGCAGAGCCAGGGCTAGGCATGCAGAGCAAGTGTTAGGCATGCAGAGCAAGGGGTAGGCATGCAGAGCAAGGATTAGGCATGCAGAGTAAGGATTAGGCATGCAGAGCAAATGCTAAGCATGCAGAGCAAGGGGTAGGCATGCAGAGAAAGGAATAGGCATACAGAGTAAGGATTAGGCATGCAGAGCAAGGGATAGGCATGCAGAGCAAGGATTAAGCATGCAGAGCAAGGGCTAGGCATGCAGAGTAAGGGGTAGGCATGCAGAACAAGGATTAGGCAAGCAGAGTAAGGATTAGGCATGCAGAGCAAGGGGTAGGCATGCAGAGTAAGGATTAGGCATGCAGAGTAAGGATTAGGCATGCAGAGCAAGGATTAGGCATGCAGAGCAAGGGATAGGTATGCAGAGCAAGGATTAAGCATGCAGAGCAAGGATTAAGCATGCACAGAGGGGGTTAGGCATGCAGGGCAAGGGCTAGGCATGCAGACCAAGTGTTAGGCATGCAGAGCAAGGGGTAGGCATGCAGAGCAAGGATTAGGCATGCAGAGTAAGTTTTAGGCATGCAGAGCAATTGCTAGGCATGCAGTGCAAGAGCTAGGCATGCAGAGCAAGCATTAGGCATGCAGAGCAAGGATTAGGCGTGCAGAGCAAGGATTAAGCAGGCATAGCAAGGCTTAACCATACAGAGTAAGGGTTAGGCATGCAGAGCAAGGATCAGGCATGCAGAGCAAGTGGTAGGCATGCAGAGCAAGGATTAGGCATGCAGAGCAAGGGGTAGGCATGCAGAGCAAGGGCTAGGTATACAGAGAAAGAGTTAGGCATGCAGAGCAAGGGGTAGGCATGCAGTGCAAGGATTAGGCATGCAGTGCAAGGATTGGTCACGCAGAGCCAGGGTTAGGCATGCAGAGCAAGGGTTAGGCATGCAGAGCATGGGCTAGGCATGCAGAGCAAGTGCTAGGCATGCAGAGCAAGGATTAGGCATGCAGAGGAAGGGTTAGGCATGCAGAGCAAGGGTTAGGCATGCAGAGCAAGGATCAGGCATGCAAGCAAGGGTTAGGCATGCAGGGCAAGGGGTCGGCATGCAGAGCAAGGATTAGGCATGCAGTGCAAGGATTAGGCATGCAGTGCAAGGGTCAGGCATGCAGGGGAAGGGCTAGGCAAGCAGAGTAAGGGATAGGCATGCAGAACAAGGATTAGGCATGCAGAGTAAGGATTAGGCATGCAGAGCAAGGGGTAGGCATGCAGAGTAAGGATTAGGCATGCAGAGTAAGGATTAGGCATGCAGAGCAAGGATTAGGCATGCAGAGCAAGGATTAAGCATGCAGAGCAAGAATTAGGCATGCAGAGTAAGTGTTAGGCATGCAAAGCAAGGGTTAGGCATGCAGAGCAAGGGGTAGGCATGCACAGCAAGGATTAGGCATGCAGAGCAAGCGATAGGCATGCATGCAGAGCAAGGATTAGGCATGCAGAGCAAGGATTAGAAATGCAGAGTAAGGGTTAGGCATGCAGAGCAAGGGGTAGGCATGCAAAGCAAGGAACAGGCATGCAGAGTAAGGATTAGGCATGCAGAGCAACGGTTAAGCGTACAGAGCAAGGGTTAGGCATGCAGAGCATGGGTTAACCATGCAAAGCAAGGATTAGGCATGAAGAGCAAGGGTTAGGCATGCAGAGCAAGGGTAGGCATGCAGAGCAAGGGTTAGGCATGCAGAGCAAGGGTTAGGCATGCAGAGCTAGGAGTAGGCATGCAGAGCAAGGGTTAGGCATGCAGAGCAAGGATTAAGCATGCAGAGAAAGGATTAGGCATGCAGAGAAAGGATTAAGCATGCAGAGCAAGGATTAGGCATGCAGAGAAAGGGTTAAGTGTGCAGAGCAAGGGATAGGTGTGCAGAGCAAGGGATAGGCATACAGAGCAAGGATTAAGCATGCAGAGCAAGGATTAAGCATGCAGAGCAAGGATTAAGCATGCAGAGATAGGGTTAGGCATGCACTGCAAGGGTTAGGCATGCAGAGCAAGGGCTAGGCATGCAGAGCAAGTGTTAGGCATGCAGAGCAAGGGGTAGGCATGCAGAGCAAGGATTAGGCATGCAGAGTAAGGATTAGGCATGCAGAGCTAATGCTAGGCATGCAGAGCAAGGGGTAATCATGCAGAGAAAGGATTAGGCATACAGAGTAAGGATTAGGCATGCAGAGCAAGGGATAGGCATGCAGAGCAAGGATTAATCATGCAGAGCAAGGAGTAAGCATGCAGAGAGAGGGTTAGGCATGCACTGCAAGTGGTAGGCATGCAGAGCAAGGATTAGGCATGCAGAGCAAGGGGTAGGCATGCAGAGCAAGGATTAGGCATGCAGAGCAAGGGTTAGGCATGCAGAGCAAGGGTTAGGCATGCAGAGCAAGGGCTAGGCATACAGAGAAAGGGTTAGGCATGCAGAGCAAGTGGTAGGAACGCAGAGCAAGGGGTAGGCATGCAGTGCAAGGATTGGGCATGCAGAGCCACGGTTAGGCATGCAGTGCAAGGGCTAGGCATGCAGAGCAAGGGCTAGGCATGCAGAGCAAGGGTTAGGCATGCTGAGCAAGGATTAGGCATGCAGAGAAAGGGTTAGGCATGCAGAGCAAGGATTAGGCATGCAGGGCAAGGATTAGGCATGCAGTGCAAGGATTAGCCATGCAGTGCAAGGGTCAGGCATGCAGAGCAAGGGCTAGGCATGCAGAGTAAAGCTTAGGCATGCTGAGCAAGGATTAGGCATGCAGAGTAAGGATTAGGCATGCAGAGCAAGGGGTAGGCATGCAGAGTAAGGATTAGGCATGCAGAGCAAGGATTAGGCATGCAGAGCCGGGATTAGGCATGCATAGCAAGGATTAGGCATGCAGAGCAAGGATTAAGCATGTAGAGCAAGGATTAAGCATGCAGAGCAAGGGTTAGGCATCCAGAGCAAGGATCAGGCATGCAGAGAAAGGGTTAGGCATGCAGAGCAAGGATTAGGCATGCAGGGCAAGGATTAGGCATGCAGTGCAAGGATTAGCCATGCAGTGCAAGGGTCAGGCATGCAGAGCAAGGGCTAGGCATGCAGAGTAAAGGGTAGGCATGCTGAGTAAGGATTAGGCATGCAGAGCAAGGGGTAGGCATGCAGAGCAAGGGGTAGGCATGCAGAGCAAGGATTAGGCATGCAGAGCAAGGATTAAGCATGCAGAGCAAGGATTAAGCATGCAGAGCAAGGATTAAGCATGCAGAGATAGGGTTAGGCATGCAGAGCAAGGGTAGGCATGCAGAGCAAGGGTTAGGCATGCAGAGCAAGGGTTAAGTGTGCAGAGCAAGGGTTAGGCATGCAGAGTAAGGGTTAGGCATGCAGAGCCTTGGTTAACCATGCAAGGCAAGGATTAGGCATGAAGAGCAAGGGTTAGGCATGCAGAGCAAGGGTAGGCATGCAGAGCAAGGGTTAGGCATGCAGAGCAAGGGTTAGGCAGGCAGAGCTAGGGGTAGGCATGCAGAGCAAGGGTTAGGCATGTAGAGCAAGGATTAAGCATGCAGAGAAAGGATTAGGCTTGCAGAGAAAGGATTAAGCATGCAGAGCAAGGATTAGGCATGCAGAGAAAGGGTTAAGTGTGCAGAGCAAGGGATAGGCATACAGAGCAAGGATTAAGCATGCAGAGCAAGGATTAAGAATGCAGAGATAGGGTTAGGCATGCACTGCAAGAGTTAGGCATGCATAGCAAGGGCTAGGCATACAGAGCACGTGTTAGGCATGCAGAGCAAGGGGTACGCATGCTGAGCAAGGATTAGGCATGCAGAGTAAGGATTAGGCATGCAGAGCAAATGCTAGGCATGCAGAGCAAGGGGTAGGCATGCAGAGAAAAGAATAGGCATACAGAGTAAGGATTAGGCATGCAGAGCAAGGGATAGGCATGCAGAGCAAGGATTAAGCATGCAGAGCAAGGGCTAGGCATGCAGAGTAAGGGGTAGGCATGCAGAACAAGGATTAGGCAAGCAGAGTAAGGATTAGGGATGCAGAGCAAGGGGTAGGCATGCAGAGTAAGGATTAGGCATGCAGAGTAAGGATTAGGCATGCAGAGCAAGGATTAGGCATGCAGAGCAAGGGATAGGCATGCAGAGCAAGGATTAAGCATGCAGAGCAAGGATTAAGCATGCAGAGAGGGGGTTAGGCATGCAGGGCAAGGGCTAGGCATGCAGACCAAGTGTTAGGCATGCAGAGCAAGGGGTAGGCATGCAGAGCAAGGATTAATCATGCAGAGTAAGAATTAGGCATGCAGAACAAATGCTAGGCGTGCAGAGCAAGAGCTAGGCATGCAGAGCAAGCATTAGGCATGCAGAGCAAGGATTAGGCGTGCAGAGCAAGGATTAAGCATGCATAGCAAGGTTTAACCATACAGAGTAAGGGTTAGGCATGCAGAGCAAGGATCAGGCATGCAGAGCAAGAGGTAGGCATGCAGAGCAAGGATTAGGCATGCAGAGCAAGGGGTAGGCATGCAGAGCAAGGGGTAGGCATGCACAGCAAGGATTAGGCATGCAGAGCAAGGGGTAGGCATGCATGCAGAGCAAGGATTAGGCATGCAGAGCAAGGATTAGAAATGCAGAGTAAGGGTTAGGCATGCAGAGCAAGGGGTAGGCATGCAAAGCAAGGAACAGGCATGCAGAGTAAGGATTAGGCATGCAGAGCAAGGGTTAAGCGTGCAGAGCAAGGGTTAGGCATGCAGAGTAAGGGTTAGGCATGCAGAGCATGGGTTAACCATGCAAAGCAAGGATTAGGCATGAAGAGCAAGGGTTAGGCATGCAGAGCAAGGGTAGGCATGCAGAGCAAGGGTTAGGCATGCAGAGCAAGGGTTAGGCATGCAGAGCTAGGGGTAGGCATGCAGAGCAAGGGTTAGGCATGCAGAGCAAGGATTAAGCATGGAGAGAAAGGATTAGGCATGCAGAGAAAGGATTAGCATGCAGAGCAAGGATTAGGCATGCAGAGAAAGGGTTAAGTGTGCAGAGCAAGGGATAGGCATAGAGAGCAAGGATTAAGCATGCAGAGCAAGGATTAAGCATGCAGTTCAAGGATTAAGCATGCAGAGATAGGGTTAGGCATGCAATGCAAGGGTTAGGCATGCAGAGCAAGGGCTAGGCATGCAGAGCAAGTGTTAGGCATGCAGAGCAAGGGGTAGGCATGCAGAGCAAGGATTAGGCATGCAGAGTAAGGATTAGGCATGCAGAGCAAATGCTAAGCATGCAGAGCAAGGGGTAGGCATGCAGAGAAAGGAATAGGCATACAGAGTAAGGATTAGGCATGCAGAGCAAGGGATAGGCATGCAGAGCAAGGATTAAGCATGCAGAGCAAGGGCTAGGCATGCACAGTAAGGGGTAGGCATGCAGAACAAGGATTAAGCAAGCAGAGTAAGGATTAGGCATGCAGAGCAAGGGGTAGGCATGCAGAGTAAGGATTAGGCATGCACAGTAAGGGGTAGGCATGCAGAACGAGGATTAAGCAAGCAGAGTAAGGATTAGGCATGCAGAGCAAGGGGTAGGCATGCAGAGTAAGGATTAGGCATGCAGAGTAAGGATTAGGCATGCAGAGCAAGGATTAGGCATGCAGAGCAAGGGGTAGGCATGCAGAGTAAGGATTAGGCATGCAGAGTAAGGATTAGGCATGCAGAGCAAGGATTAGGCATGCAGAGCAAGGGATAGGTATGCAGAGCAAGGATTAAGCATGCAGAGCAAGGATTAAGCATGCACAGAGGGGGTTAGGCATGCAGGGCAAGGGCTAGGCATGCAGACCAAGTGTTAGGCATGCAGAGCAAGGGGTAGGCATGCAGAGCAAGGATTAGGCATGCAGAGTAAGAATTAGGCATGCAGAGCAAATGCTAGGCATGCAGTGCAAGAGCTAGGCATGCAGAGCAAGCATTAGGCATGCAGAGCAAGGATTAGGCGTGCAGAGCAAGGATTAAGCAGGCATAGCAAGGCTTAACCATACAGAGTAAGGGTTAGGCATGCAGAGCAAGGATCAGGCATGCAGAGCAAGTGGTAGGCATGCAGAGCAAGGATTAGGCATGCAGAGCAAGGGGTAGGCATGCAGAGCAAGGGCTAGGTATACAGAGAAAGAGTTAGGCATGCAGAGCAAGGGGTAGGCATGCAGTGCAAGGATTAGGCATGCAGTGCAAGGATTGGTCACGCAGAGCCAGGGTTAGGCATGCAGAGCAAGGGTTAGGCATGCAGAGCATGGGCTAGGCATGCAGAGCAAGTGCTAGGCATGCAGTGCAAGGATTAGGCATGCAGTGCAAGGGTCAGGCATGCAGGGGAAGGGCTAGGCAAGCAGAGTAAGGGATAGGCATGCAGAACAAGGATTAGGCATGCAGAGTAAGGATTAGGCATGCAGAGCAAGGGGTAGGCATGCAGAGTAAGGATTAGGCATGCAGAGTAAGGATTAGGCATGCAGAGCAAGGATTAGGCACGCAGAGCAAGGATTAAGCATGCAGAGCAAGGATTAGGCATGCAGAGTAAGTGTTAGGCATGCAAAGCAAGGGTTAGGCATGCAGAGCAAGGGGTAGGCATGCACAGCAAGGATTAGGCATGCAGAGCAAGCGATAGGCATGCATGCAGAGCAAGGATTAGGCATGCAGAGCAAGGATTAGAAATGCAGAGTAAGGGTTAGGCATGCAGAGCAAGGGGTAGGCATGCAAAGCAAGGAACAGGCATGCAGAGTAAGGATTAGGCATGCAGAGCAACGGTTAAGCGTACAGAGCAAGGGTTAGGCATGCAGAGCATGGGTTAACCATGCAAAGCAAGGATTAGGCATGAAGAGCAAGGGTTAGGCATGCAGAGCAAGGGTAGGCATGCAGAGCAAGGGTTAGGCATGCAGAGCAAGGGTTAGGCATGCAGAGCTAGGAGTAGGCATGCAGAGCAAGGGTTAGGCATGCAGAGCAAGGATTAAGCATGCAGAGAAAGGATTAGGCATGCAGAGAAAGGATTAAGCATGCAGAGCAAGGATTAGGCATGCAGAGAAAGGGTTAAGTGTGCAGAGCAAGGGATAGGTGTGCAGAGCAAGGGATAGGCATACAGAGCAAGGATTAAGCATGCAGAGCAAGGATTAAGCATGCAGAGCAAGGATTAAGCATGCAGAGATAGGGTTAGGCATGCACTGCAAGGGTTAGGCATGCAGAGCAAGGGCTAGGCATGCAGAGCAAGTGTTAGGCATGCAGAGCAAGGGGTAGGCATGCAGAGCAAGGATTAGGCATGCAGAGTAAGGATTAGGCATGCAGAGCTAATGCTAGGCATGCAGAGCAAGGAGTAATCATGCAGAGAAAGGATTAGGCATACAGAGTAAGGATTAGGCATGCAGAGCAAGGGATAGGCATGCAGAGCAAGGATTAATCATGCAGAGCAAGGAGTAAGCATGCAGAGAGAGGGTTAGGCATGCACTGCAAGTGGTAGGCATGCAGAGCAAGGATTAGGCATGCAGAGCAAGGGGTAGGCATGCAGAGCAAGGATTAGGCATGCAGAGCAAGGGTTAGGCATGCAGAGCAAGGGTTAGGCATGCAGAGCAAGGGCTAGGCATACAGAGAAAGGGTTAGGCATGCAGAGCAAGTGGTAGGAACGCAGAGCAAGGGGTAGGCATGCAGTGCAAGGATTGGGCATGCAGAGCCACGGTTAGGCATGCAGTGCAAGGGCTAGGCATGCAGAGCAAGGGCTAGGCATGCAGAGCAAGGGTTAGGCATGCTGAGCAAGGATTAGGCATGCAGAGAAAGGGTTAGGCATGCAGAGCAAGGATTAGGCATGCAGGGCAAGGATTAGGCATGCAGTGCAAGGATTAGCCATGCAGGGCAAGGATTAGGCATGCAGTGCAAGGATTAGCCATGCAGTGCAAGGGTCAGGCATGCAGAGCAAGGGCTAGGCATGCAGAGTAAAGCTTAGGCATGCTGAGCAAGGATTAGGCATGCAGAGTAAGGATTAGGCATGCAGAGCAAGGGGTAGGCATGCAGAGTAAGGATTAGGCATGCAGAGCAAGGATTAGGCATGCAGAGCAAGGATTAAGCATGTAGAGCAAGGATTAAGCATGCAGAGCAAGGGTTAGGCATCCAGAGCAAGGATCAGGCATGCAGAGAAAGGGTTAGGCATGCAGAGGAAGGATTAGGCATGCAGGGCAAGGATTAGGCATGCAGTGCAAGGATTAGCAATGCAGTGCAAGGGTCAGGCATGCAGAGCAAGGGCTAGGCATGCAGAGCAAGGGTTAAGTGTGCAGAGCAAGGGTTAGGCATGCAGATTAAGGGTTAGGCATGCAGAGCCTTGGTTAACCATGCAAGGCAAGGATTAGGCATGAAGAGCAAGGGTTAGGCATGCAGAGCAAGGGTAGGCATGCAGAGCAAGGGTTAGGCATGCAGAGCAAGGGTTAGGCAGGCAGAGCTAGGGGTAGGCATGCAGAGCAAGGGTTAGGCATGTAGAGCAAGGATTAAGCATGCAGAGAAAGGATTAGGCTTGCAGAGAAAGGATTAAGCATGCAGAGCAAGGATTAGGCATGCAGAGAAAGGGTTAAGTGTGCAGAGCAAGGGATAGGCATACAGAGCAAGGATTAAGCATGCAGAGCAAGGATTAAGAATGCAGAGATAGGGTTAGGCATGCACTGCAAGAGTTAGGCATGCATAGCAAGGGCTAGGCATACAGAGCACGTGTTAGGCATGCAGAGCAAGGGAGTACGCATGCTGAGCAAGGATTAGGCATGCAGAGTAAGGATTAGGCATGCAGAGCAAATGCTAGGCATGCAGAGCAAGGGGTAGGCATGCAGAGAAAAGAATAGGCATACAGAGTAAGGATTAGGCATGCAGAGCAAGGGATAGGCATGCAGAGCAAGGATTAAGCATGCAGAGCAAGGGCTAGGCATGCAGAGTAAGGGGTAGGCATGCAGAACAAGGATTAGGCAAGCAGAGTAAGGATTAGGGTTGCAGAGCAAGGGGTAGGCATGCAGAGTAAGGATTAGGCATGCAGAGTAAGGATTAGGCATGCAGAGCAAGGATTAGGCATGCAGAGCAAGGGATAGGCATGCAGAGCAAGGATTAAGCATGCAGAGCAAGGATTAAGCATGCAGAGAGGGGTTAGGCATGCAGGGCAAGGGCTAGGCATGCAGACCAAGTGTTAGGCATGCAGAGCAAGGGGTAGGCATGCAGAGCAAGGATTAATCATGCAGAGTAAGAATTAGGCATGCAGAACAAATGCTAGGCGTGCAGAGCAAGAGCTAGGCATGCAGAGCAAGCATTAGGCATGCAGAGCAAGGATTAGGCGTGCAGAGCAAGGATTAAGCATGCATAGCAAGGTTTAACCATACAGAGTAAGGGTTAGGCATGCAGAGCAAGGATCAGGCATGCAGAGCAAGAGGTAGGCATTCAGAGCAAGGATTAGGCATGCAGAGCAAGGGGTAGGCATGCAGAGCAAGGGGTAGGCATGCACAGCAAGGATTAGGCATGCAGAGCAAGGGGTAGGCATGCATGCAGAGCAAGGATTAGGCATGCAGAGCAAGGATTAGAAATGCAGAGTAAGGGTTAGGCATGCAGAGCAAGGGGTAGGCATGCAAAGCAAGGAACAGGCATGCAGAGTAAGGATTAGGCATGCAGAGCAAGGGTTAAGCGTGCAGAGCAAGGGTTAGGCATGCAGAGTAAGGGTTAGGCATGCAGAGCATGGGTTAACCATGCAAAGCAAGGATTAGGCATGAAGAGCAAGGGTTAGACATGCAGAGCAAGGGTAGGCATGCAGAGCAAGGGTTAGGCATGCAGAGCAAGGGTTAGGCATGCAGAGCTAGGGGTAGGCATGCAGAGCAAGGGTTAGGCATGCAGAGCAAGGATTAAGCATGGAGAGAAAGGATTAGGCATGCAGAGAAAGGATTAAGCATGCAGAGCAAGGATTAGGCATGCAGAGAAAGGGTTAAGTGTGCAGAGCAAGGGATAGGCATAGAGAGCAAGGATTAAGCATGCAGAGCAAGGATTAAGCATGCAGTTCAAGGATTAAGCATGCAGAGATAGGGTTAGGCATGCAATGCAAGGGTTAGGCATGCAGAGCAAGGGCTAGGCATGCAGAGCAAGTGTTAGGCATGCAGAGCAAGGGGTAGGCATGCAGAGCAAGGATTAGGCATGCAGAGTAAGGATTAGGCATGCAGAGCAAATGCTAAGCATGCAGAGCAAGGGGTAGGCATGCAGAGAAAGGAATAGGCATACAGAGTAAGGATTAGGCATGCAGAGCAAGGGATAGGCATGCAGAGCAAGGATTAAGCATGCAGAGCAAGGGCTAGGCATGCACAGTAAGGGGTAGGCATGCAGAACAAGGATTAAGCAAGCAGAGTAAGGATTAGGCATGCAGAGCAAGGGGTAGGCATGCAGAGTAAGGATTAGGCATGCACAGTAAGGGGTAGGCATGCAGAACGAGGATTAAGCAAGCAGAGTAAGGATTAGGCATGCAGAGCAAGGGGTAGGCATGCAGAGTAAGGATTAGGCATGCAGAGTAAGGATTAGGCATGCAGAGCAAGGATTAGGCATGCAGAGCAAGGGGTAGGCATGCAGAGTAAGGATTAGGCATGCAGAGTAAGGATTAGGCATGCAGAGCAAGGATTAGGCATGCAGAGCAAGGGATAGGTATGCAGAGCAAGGATTAAGCATGCAGAGCAAGGATTAAGCATGCACAGAGGGGGTTAGGCATGCAGGGCAAGGGCTAGGCATGCAGACCAAGTGTTAGGCATGCAGAGCAAGGGGTAGGCATGCAGGGCAAGGATTAGGCATGCAGAGTAAGAATTAGGCATGCAGAGCAAATGCTAGGCATGCAGTGCAAGAGCTAGGCATGCAGAGCAAGCATTAGGCATGCAGAGCAAGGATTAGGCGTGCAGAGCAAGGATTAAGCAGGCATAGCAAGGCTTAACCATACAGAGTAAGGGTTAGGCATGCAGAGCAAGGATCAGGCATGCAGAGCAAGTGGTAGGCATGCAGAGCAAGGATTAGGCATGCAGAGCAAGGGGTAGGCATGCAGAGCAAGGGCTAGGTATACAGAGAAAGAGTTAGGCATGCAGAGCAAGGGGTAGGCATGCAGTGCAAGGATTAGGCATGCAGTGCAAGGATTGGTCACGCAGAGCCAGGGTTAGGCATGCAGAGCAAGGGTTAGGCATGCAGAGCATGGGCTAGGCATGCAGAGCAAGTGCTAGGCATGCAGAGCAAGGATTAGGCATGCAGAGGAAGGGTTAGGCATGCAGAGCAAGGGTTAGGCATGCAGAGCAAGGATCAGGCATGCAAGCAAGGGTTAGGCATGCAGGGCAAGGGGTCGGCATGCAGAGCAAGGATTAGGCATGCAGTGCAAGGATTAGGCATGCAGTGCAAGGGTCAGGCATGCAGGGGAAGGGCTAGGCAAGCAGAGTAAGGGATAGGCATGCAGAACAAGGATTAGGCATGCAGAGTAAGGATTAGGCATGCAGAGCAAGGGTAGGCATGCAGAGTAAGGATTAGGCATGCAGAGTAAGGATTAGGCATGCAGAGCAAGGATTAGGCACGCAGAGCAAGGATTAAGCATGCAGAGCAAGGATTAGGCATGCAGAGTAAGTGTTAGGCATGCAAAGCAAGGGTTAGGCATGCAGAGCAAGGGGTAGGCATGCACAGCAAGGATTAGGCATGCAGAGCAAGCGATAGGCATGCATGCAGAGCAAGGATTAGGCATGCAGAGCAAGGATTAGAAATGCAGAGTAAGGGTTAGGCATGCAGAGCAAGGGGTAGGCATGCAAAGCAAGGAACAGGCATGCAGAGTAAGGATTAGGCATGCAGAGCAACGGTTAAGCGTACAGAGCAAGGGTTAGGCATGCAGAGCATGGGTTAACCATGCAAAGCAAGGATTAGGCATGAAGAGCAAGGGTTAGGCATGCAGAGCAAGGGTAGGCATGCAGAGCAAGGGTTAGGCATGCAGAGCAAGGGTTAGGCATGCAGAGCTAGGAGTAGGCATGCAGAGCAAGGGTTAGGCATGCAGAGCAAGGATTAAGCATGCAGAGAAAGGATTAGGCATGCAGAGAAAGGATTAAGCATGGAGAGCAAGGATTAGGCATGCAGAGAAAGGGTTAAGTGTGCAGAGCAAGGGATAGGTGTGCAGAGCAAGGGATAGGCATACAGAGCAAGGATTAAGCATGCAGAGCAAGGATTAAGCATGCAGAGCAAGGATTAAGCATGCAGAGATAGGGTTAGGCATGCACTGCAAGGGTTAGGCATGCAGAGCAAAGGCTAGGCATGCAGAGCAAGTGTTAGGCATGCAGAGCAAGGGGTAGGCATGCAGAGCAAGGATTAGGCATGCAGAGTAAGGATTAGGCATGCAGAGCTAATGCTAGGCATGCAGAGCAAGGGGTAATCATGCAGAGAAAGGATTAGGCATGCAGAGAAAGGATTAGGCATACAGAGTAAGGATTAGGCATGCAGAGCAAGGGATAGGCATGCAGAGCAAGGATTAATCATGCAGAGCAAGGAGTAAGCATGCAGAGAGAGGGTTAGGCATGCACTGCAAGTGGTAGGCATGCAGAGCAAGGATTAGGCATGCAGAGCAAGGGGTAGGCATGCAGAGCAAGGATTAGGCATGCAGAGCAAGGGTTAGGCATGCAGAGCAAGGGTTAGGCATGCAGAGCAAGGGCTAGGCATACAGAGAAAGGGTTAGGCATGCAGAGCAAGTGGTAGGAACGCAGAGCAAGGGGTAGGCATGCAGTGCAAGGATTGGGCATGCAGAGCCAGGGTTAGGCATGCAGTGCAATGGCTAGGCATGCAGAGCAAGGGCTAGGCATGCAGAGCAAGGGTTAGGCATGCTGAGCAAGGATTAGGCATGCAGAGAAAGGGTTAGGCATGCAGAGCAAGGATTAGGCATGCAGGGCAAGGATTAGGCATGCAGTGCAAGGATTAGCCATGCAGTGCAAGGGTCAGGCATGCAGAGCAAGGGCTAGGCATGCAGAGTAAAGCGTAGGCATGCTGAGCAAGAATTAGGCATGCAGAGTAAGGATTAGGCATGCAGAGCAAGGGGTAGGCATGCAGAGTAAGGATTAGGCATGCAGAGCAAGGATTAGGCATGCAGAGCCGGGATTAGGCATGCATAGCAAGGATTAGGCATGCAGAGCAAGGATTAAGCATGTAGAGCAAGGATTAAGCATGCAGAGCAAGGGTTAGGCATCCAGAGCAAGGATCAGGCATGCAGAGAAAGGGTTAGGCATGCAGAGCAAGGATTAGGCATGCAGGGCAAGGATTAGGCATGCAGTGCAAGGATTAGCCATGCAGTGCAAGGGTCAGGCATGCAGAGCAAGGGCTAGGCATGCAGAGTAAAGGGTAGGCATGCTGAGTAAGGATTAGGCATGCAGAGCAAGGGGTAGGCATGCAGAGCAAGGGGTAGGCATGCAGAGCAAGGATTAAGCATGCAGAGCAAGGATTAAGCATGCAGAGCAAGGATTAAGCATGCAGAGCAAGGATTAAGCATGCAGAGATAGGGTTAGGCATGCAGAGCAAGGGTAGGCATGCAGAGCAAGGGTTAGGCATGCAGAGCAAGGGTTAAGTGTGCAGAGCAAAGGTTAGGCATGCAGAGTAAGGGTTAGGCATGCAGAGCATTGGTTAACCATGCAAGGCAAGGATTAGGCATGAAGAGCAAGGGTTAGGCATGCAGAGCAAAGGTAGGCATGCAGAGCAAGGGTTAGGCATGCAGAGCAAGGGTTAGGCAGGCAGAGCTAGGGGTAGGCATGCAGAGCAAGGGTTAGGCATGTAGAGCAAGGATTAAGCATGCAGAGAAAGGATTAGGCTTGCAGAGAAAGGATTAAGCATGCAGAGCAAGGATTAGGCATGCAGAGAAAGGGTTAAGTGTGCAGAGCAAGGGATAGGCATACAGAGCAAGGATTAAGCATGCAGAGCAAGGATTAAGCATGCAGAGATAGGGTTAGGCATGCACTGCAAGAGTTAGGCATGCATAGCAAGGGCTAGGCATACAGAGCACGTGTTAGGCATGCAGAGCAAGGGGTACGCATGCTGAGCAAGGATTAGGCATGCAGAGTAAGGATTAGGCATGCAGAGCAAATGCTAGGCATGCAGAGCAAGGGGTAGGCATGCAGAGAAAAGAATAGGCATACAGAGTAAGGATTAGGCATGCAGAGCAAGGGATAGGCATGCAGAGCAAGGATTAAGCATGCAGAGCAAGGGCTAGGCATGCAGAGTAAGGGGTAGGCATGCAGAACAAGGATTAGGCAAGCAGAGTAACGATTAGGGATGCAGAGCAAGGGGTAGGCATGCAGAGTAAGGATTAGGCATGCAGAGTAAGGATTAGGCATGCAGAGCAAGGATTAGGCATGCAGAGCAAGGGATAGGCATGCAGAGCAAGGATTAAGCATGCAGAGCAAGGATTAAGCATGCAGAGAGAAGGTTAGGCATGCAGGGCAAGGGCTAGGCATGCAGACCAAGTGTTAGGCATGCAGAGCAAGGGGTAGGCATGCAGAGCAAGGATTAGTCATGCAGAGTAAGAATTAGGCATGCAGAACAAATGCTAGGCGTGCAGAGCAAGAGCTAGGCATGCAGAGCAAGCATTAGGCATGCAGAGCAAGGATTAGGCGTGCAGAGCAAGGATTAAGCATGCATAGCAAGGTTTAACCATACAGAGTAAGGGTTAGGCATGCAGAGCAAGGATCAGGCATGCAGAGCAAGAGGTAGGCATGCAGAGCAAGGATTAGGCATGCAGAGCAAGGGGTAGGCATGCAGAGCAAGGGGTAGGCATGCACAGCAAGGATTAGGCATGCAGAGCAAGGGGTAGGCATGCATGCAGAGCAAGGATTAGGCATGCAGAGCAAGGATTAGAAATGCAGAGTAAGGGTTAGGCATGCAGAGCAAGGGGTAGGCATGCAAAGCAAGGAACAGGCATGCAGAGTAAGGATTAGGCATGCAGAGCAAGGGTTAAGCGTGCAGAGCAAGGGTTAGGCATGCAGAGTAAGGGTTAGGCATGCAGAGCATGGGTTAACCATGCAAAGCAAGGATTAGGCATGAAGAGCAAGGGTTAGGCATGCAGAGCAAGGGTAGGCATGCAGAGCAAGGGTTAGGCATGCAGAGCAAGGGTTAGGCATGCAGAGCTAGGGGTAGGCATGCAGAGCAAGGGTTAGGCATGCAGAGCAAGGATTAAGCATGGAGAGAAAGGATTAGGCATGCAGAGAAAGGATTAAGCATGCAGAGCAAGGATTAGGCATGCAGAGAAAGGGTTAAGTGTGCAGAGCAAGGGATAGGCATAGAGAGCAAGGATTAAGCATGCAGAGCAAGGATTAAGCATGCAGTTCAAGGATTAAGCATGCAGAGATAGGGTTAGGCATGCAATGCAAGGGTTAGGCATGCAGAGCAAGGGCTAGGCATGCAGAGCAAGTGTTAGGCATGCAGAGCAAGGGGTAGGCATGCAGAGCAAGGATTAGGCATGCAGAGTAAGGATTAGGCATGCAGAGCAAATGCTAAGCATGCAGAGCAAGGGGTAGGCATGCAGAGAAAGGAATAGGCATACAGAGTAAGGATTAGGCATGCAGAGCAAGGGATAGGCATGCAGAGCAAGGATTAAGCATGCAGAGCAAGGGCTAGGCATGCACAGTAAGGGGTAGGCATGCAGAACAAGGATTAAGCAAGCAGAGTAAGGATTAGGCATGCAGAGCAAGGGGTAGGCATGCAGAGTAAGGATTAGGCATGCACAGTAAGGGGTAGGCATGCAGAACGAGGATTAAGCAAGCAGAGTAAGGATTAGGCATGCAGAGCAAGGGGTAGGCATGCAGAGTAAGGATTAGGCATGCAGAGTAAGGATTAGGCATGCAGAGCAAGGATTAGGCATGCAGAGCAAGGGATAGGTATGCAGAGCAAGGATTAAGCATGCAGAGCAAGGATTAAGCATGCATAGAGGGGGCTAGGCATGCAGGGCAAGGGCTAGGCATGCAGACCAAGTGTTAGGCATGCAGAGCAAGGGGTAGGCATGCAGAGCAAGGATTAGGCATGCAGAGTAAGAAGTAGGCATGCAGAGCAAATGCTAGGCATGCAGTGCAAGAGCTAGGCATGCAGAGCAAGCATTAGGCATGCAGAGCAAGGATTAGGCGTGCAGAGCAAGGATTAAGCAGGCATAGCAAGGCTTAACCATACAGAGTAAGGGTTAGGCATGCAGAGCAAGGATCAGGCATGCAGAGCAAGTGGTAGGCATGCAGAGCAAGGATTAGGCATGCAGAGCAAGGGGTAGGCATGCAGAGCAAGGGCTAGGCATACAGAGAAAGAGTTAGGCATGCAGAGCAAGGGGTAGGCATGCAGTGCAAGGATTAGGCATGCAGTGCAAGGATTGGGCACGAAGAGCCAGGGTTAGGCATGCAGAGCAAGGGTTAGGCATGCAGAGCATGGGCTAGGCATGCAGAGCAAGTGCTAGGCATGCAGAGCAAGGATTAGGCATGCAGAGGAAGGGTTAGGCATGCAGAGGAAGGGTTAGGCATGCAGAGCAAGGGTTAGGCATGCAGAGCAAGGATCAGGCATGCAAGCAAGGGTTAGGCATGTAGGGCAAGGGGTCGGCATGCAGAGCAAGGATTAGGCATGCAGTGCAAGGATTAGGCATGCAGTGCAAGGGTCAGGCATGCAGGGCAAGGGCTAGGCAAGCAGAGTAAGGGATAGGCATGCAGAACAAGGATTAGGCATGCAGAGTAAGGATTAGGCATGCAGAGCAAGTGGTAGGCATGCAGAGTAAGGATTAGGCATGCAGAGTAAGGATTAGGCATGCAGAGCAAGGATTAGGCATGCAGAGCAAGGATTAAGCATGCAGAGCAAGGATTAGGCATGCAGAGTAAGTGTTAGGCATGCAAAGCAAGGGTTAGGCATGCAGAGCAAGGGGTAGGCATGCACAGCAAGGATTAGGCATGCAGAGCAAGGGATAGGCATGCATGCAGAGCAAGGATTAGGCATGCAGAGCAAGGATTAGAAATGCAGAGTAAGGGTTAGGCATGCAGAGAAAGGGGTAGGCATGCAAAGCAAGGAACAGGCATGCAGAGTAAGGATTAGGCATGCAGAGCAACGGTTAAGCGTACAGAGCAAGGGTTAGGCATGCAGAGCATGGGTTATCCATGCAAAGCAAGGATTAGGCATGAAGAGCAAGGGTTAGGCATGCAGAGCAAGGGTAGGCATGCAGAGCAAGGGTTAGGCATGCAGAGCAAGGGTTAGGCATGCAGAGCTAGGAGTAGGCATGCTGAGCAAGGGTTAGGCATGCAGAGCAAGGATTAAGCATGCAGAGAAAGGATTAGGCATGCAGAGAAAGGATTAAGCATGCAGAGCAAGGATTAGGCATGCAGAGAAAGGGTTAAGTGTGCAGAGCAAGGGATAGGTGTGCAGAGCAAGGGATAGGCGTACAGAGCAAGGATTAAGCATGCAGAGCAAGGATTAAGCATGCAGAGCAAGGATTAAGCATGCAGAGATAGGGTTAGGCATGCACTGCAAGGGCTAGGCATGCAGAGCAAGGGCTAGGCATGCAGAGCAAGTGTTAGGCATGTAGAGCAAGGGGTAGGCATGCAGAGCAAGGATTAGGCATGCAGAGTAAGGATTAGGCATGCAGAGCAAATGCTAGGCATGTAGAGCAAGGGGTAGGCATGCAGAGTAAGGATTAGGCATGCAGAGCAAGGGATAGGCATGCAGAGCAAGGATTAAGCATGCAGAGCAAGGAGTAAGCATGCAGAGCAAGGAGTAAGCATGCAGAGAGAGGGTTAGGCATGCACTGCAAGTGGTAGGCATGCAGAGCAAGGATTAGGCATGCAGAGCAAGGGGTAGGCATGCAGAGCAAGGATTAGGAATGCAGAGCAAGGGTTAGGCATGCAGAGCAAGGGTTAGGCATGCAGAGCAAGGGCTAGGCATACAGAGAAAGGGTTAGGCATGCAGAGCAAGTGGTAGGAACGCAGAGCAAGGGGTAGGCATGCCGTGCAAGGATTGGGCATGCAGAGCCAGGGTTAGGCATGCAGTGCAAGGGCTAGGCATGCAGAGCAAGGGCTAGGCATGCAGAGCAAGGATTAGGCATGCAGCGGAAGGGTTAAGCATGCAGAGCAAGGGTTAGGCATGCAGAGCAAGGATCAGGCATGCAGAGAAAGGGTTAGGCATGCAGAGCAAGGATTAGGCATGCAGGGCAAGGAATAGGCATGCAGTGCAAGGATTAGCCATGCAGTGCAAGGGTCAGGCATGCAGAGCAAGGGCTAGGCATGCAGAGTAAAGCGTAGGCATGCTGAGCAAGGATTAGGCATGCAGAGTAAGGATTAGGCATGCAGAGCAAGGGGTAGGCATGCAGAGTAAGGATTAGGCATGCAGAGAAAGGATTAGGCATGCAGAGCAGGGATTAGGCATGCAGAGCAAGGATTAGGCATGCAGAGGAAGGATTAAGCATGCAGAGCAAGGATTAAGCATGCAGAGCAAGGGTTAGGCATGCAGAGCAAGGATCAGGCATGCAGAGAAAGGGTTAGGTATGCAGAGCAAGGATTAGGCATGCAGGGCAAGGATTAGGCATGCAGTGCAAGTATTAGCCATGCAGTGCAAGGGTCAGGCATGCAGAGCAAGGGCTAGGCATGCAGAGTAAAGGGTAGGCATGCTGAGCAAGGATTAGGCATGCAGAGTAAGGATTAGGCATGCAGAGCAAGGGGTAGGCATGCAGAGCAAGGGGTAGGCATGCAGAGCAAGGATTAAGCATGCAGAGCAAGGATTAAGCATGCAGAGCAAGGATTAAGCATGCAGAGATAGGGTTAGGCATGCACTGCAGGGGTTAGGCATGCAGAGCAAGGGCTAGGCATGCAGAGCAAGTGTTGGCATGCAGAGCAAGGGGTAGGCATGCAGAGCAATGATTAGGCATGCAGAGTAAGGATTAGGCATGCAGAGCAAATGCTAGGCATGCAGAGCAAGGGGTAGGCATGCAGAGAAGGGATTAGGCATACAGAGTAAGGATTAGGCATGCAGAGCAAGGCATAGGCATGCAGAGCAAGGAGTAAGCATGCAGAGCAAGGAGTAAGCATGCAGAGAGAGGGTTAGGCATGCACTACAAGTGGTAGGCATGCAGAGCAAGGATTAGGCATGCAGAGCATGGGTTAACCATGCAAAGCAAGGATTAGGCATGAGGAGTAAGGGTTAGGCATGCAGAGCAAGGGTAGGCATCCAGAGCAAGGGTTAGGCATGCAGATCAAGGGTTAGGCATGCAGAGCTAGGGGTAGGCATGCAGAGCAAGGGTTAGGCATGCAGAGCAAGGATTAAGCATGCAGAGAAAGGATTAGGCATGTAGAGAAAGGATTAAGCATGCAGAGCAAGGATTAGGCTTGCAGAGAAAGGGTTAAGTGTGCAGAGCAAGGGATAGGCATACAGAGCAAGGATTAAGCATTCAGAGCAAGGATTAAGCATGCAGAGCAAGGATTAAGCATGCAGAGATAGGGTTAGGCATGCACTGCAAGGGTTAGGCATGCAGAGCAAGGGCTAGGCATGCAGAGCAAGTGTTAGGCATGCAGAGCAAGGGGTAGGCATGCAGAGCAAGGATTAGGCATGCAGAGTAAGGATTAGGCATGCAGAGTAAGGATTAGGCATGCAGAGCAAATGCTAGGCATGCAGAGCAAGGGGTAGGCATGCAGAGAAAGGATTAGGCATACGGAGTAAGGATTAGGCATGCAGAGCAATGGATAGGCTTGCAGAGCAAGGATTAAGCATGCAGAGCAAGGAGTAAGCATGCAGAGAGAGGGTTAGGCATGTACTCTAAGTGGTAGGCATGCAGAGCAAGGATTAGGCATGCAGAGCAAGGGGTAGGCATGCAGAGCAAGGGCTAGGAATACAGAGAAAGGGTTAGGCATGCAGAGGAAGTGGTAGGCATGCAGAGCAAGGGGTAGGCACGCAGTGCAAGGATTGGGCACGCAGAGCCAGGGTTAGGCATGCAGAGCAAGGGCTAGGCATGCAGAGCAAGGGCTAGGCATGCAGAGCAAGGATTAGGCATGCAGAGGAAGGGTTAAGCATGCAGAGCAAGGGTTAGGCATGCAGAGCAAGGATCAGGCATGCAGAGAAAGGGTTAGGCATGCAGAGCAAGGATTAGGCATGCAGGGCAAGGATTAGGCATGCAGTGCAAGGATTAGCCATGCAGTGCAAGGGTCAGGCATGCAGTGCAAGGGCTAGGCATGCAGAGTAAAGGGTGGGCATGCTGAGTAAGGATTAGGCATGCAGAGCAAGGATTAGGCATGCAGAGCAGGGATTAGGCATGCATAGCAAGGATTAAGCATGCAGAGCCAGGATTAAGCATGCAGAGCAAGTGTTAGGCATGCAGAGCAATAGGTAGGCATGCAGAGCAAGGGGTAGGCATGCAGAGCAAGGATTAGGCATGCAGAGCAAGGGTTAGGCGTGCAGAGCAAAGATTAGGCATGCAGAGCAAGGATTAGAAGTGCAGAGTAAGGGTTAGGTATGCATAGCAGGTTCGAGGCATGCTGAGCAAGGGGTAGGCATGCAAAGCAAGGAATAGGCATGCAGAGCAAGGGTTAAGCATGCAGAGCAAGTATTAGGCTTGCAGAGTAAGGGTTATGCACGCAGAGCAAGGGTTAGGCATGCAGAGCAAGGGTTAGGCATGCAGAGCAAGGGGTAGGCATGCAGAGCAAGGATTAAGCATGCAGAGAAAGGATTAGGCATGCAGAGAAAGGGTTAAACATGCACTGCAAGGTTTAGGCATGCAGAGCAAGTGTTAGGCATGTAGAGCAAGGGGTAGGCATGCAGAGCAAGGATTAGGCATACAGAGCAAGGATTAGGCGTGCTGAGCAAGGATTAGCCATGCAGAGCAAGGAGTAAGCATGCAGAGCAAGGATTAGAAATGCAGAGTAAGGGTTAGGCATGCAGAGCAAGGGGTAGGCATGCAAAGCAAGGAACAGGCATGCAGAGTAAGGATTAGGCATGCAGAGCAAGGGTTAAGCGTGCAGAGCAAGGGTTAGGCATGCAGAGTAAGGGTTAGGCATGCAGAGCATGGCTTAACCATGCAAAGCAAGGATTAGGCATGAAGAGCAAGGGTTAGGCATGCAGAGCAAGGGTAGGCATGCAGAGCAAGGGTTAGGCATGCAGAGCAAGGGTTAGGCATGCAGAGCTAGGGGTAGGCATGCAGAGCAAGGGTTAGGCATGCAGAGCAAGGATTAAGCATGGAGAGAAAGGATTAGGCATGCAGAGAAAGGATTAAGCATGCAGAGCAAGGATTAGGCATGCAGAGAAAGGGTTAAGTGTGCAGAGCAAGGGATAGGCATAGAGAGCAAGGATTAAGCATGCAGAGCAAGGATTAAGCATGCAGAGCAAGGATTAAGCATGCAGAGATAGGGTTAGGCATGCAATGCAAGGGTTAGGCATGCAGAGCAAGGGCTAGGCATGCAGAGCAAGTGTTAGGCATGCAGAGCAAGGGGTAGGCATGCAGAGCAAGGATTAGGCATGCAGAGTAAGGATTAGGCATGCAGAGCAAATGCTAAGCATGCAGAGCAAGGGGTAGGCATGCAGAGAAAGGAATAGGCATACAGAGTAAGGATTAGGCATGCAGAGCAAGGGATAGGCATGCAGAGCAAGGATTAAGCATGCAGAGCAAGGGCTAGGCATGCAGAGTAAGGGGTAGGCATGCAGAACAAGGATTAAGCAAGCAGAGTAAGGATTAGTCATGCAGAGCAAGGGGTAGGCATGCAGAGTAAGGATTAGGCATGCAGAGTAAGGATTAGGCATGCAGAGCAAGGATTAGGCATGCAGAGCAAGGGATAGGTATGCAGAGCAAGGATTAAGCATGCAGAGCAAGGATTAAGCATGCAGAGAGGGGGTTAGGCATGCAGGGCAAGGGCTAGGCATGCAGACCAAGTGTTAGGCATGCAGAGCAAGGGGTAGGCATGCAGAGCAAGGATTAGGCATGCAGACCAAGTGTTAGGCATGCAGAGCAAGAGCTAGGCATGCAGAGCAAGCATTAGGCATGCAGAGCAAGGATTAGGCGTGCAGAGCAAGGATTAAGCAGGCATAGCAAGGCTTAACCATACAGAGTAAGGGTTAGGCATGCAGAGCAAGGATCAGGCATGCAGATCAAGTGGTAGGCATGCAGAGCAAGGATTAGGCATGCAGAGCAAGGGGTAGGCATGCAGAGCAAGGGCTAGGCATACAGAGAAAGAGTTAGGCATGCAGAGCCAGGGTTAGGCATGCAGAGCAAGGGTTAGGCATGCAGAGCATGGGCTAGGCATGCAGAGCAAGTGCTAGGCATGCAGAGCAAGGATTAGGCATGCAGAGGAAGGGTTAGGCATGCAGAGCAAGGGTTAGGCATGCAGAGCAAGGATCAGGCATGCAAGCAAGGGTTAGGCATGTAGGGCAAGGGGTCGGCATGCAGAGCAAGGATTAGGCATGCAGTGCAAGGATTAGGCATGCAGTGCAAGGGTCAGGCATGCAGGGCAAGGGCTAGGCAAGCAGAGTAAGGGATAGGCATGCAGAACAAGGATTAGGCATGCAGAGTAAGGATTAGGCATGCAGAGCAAGGGGTAGGCATGCAGAGTAAGGATTAGGCATGCAGAGCAAGGATTAGGCACGCAGAGCAAGGATTAAGCATGCAGAGCAAGGATTAGGCATGCAGAGTAAGTGTTAGGCATGCAAAGCAAGGGTTAGGCATGCAGAGAAAGGGGTAGGCATGCACAGCAAGGATTAGGCATGCAGAGCAAGGGATAGGCATGCATGCAGAGCAAGGATTAGGCATGCAGAGCAAGGATTAGGCATGCAGAGCAAGGATTAGAAATGCAGAGTAAGGGTTAGGCATGCAGAGCAAGGGGTAGGCATGCAAAGCAAGGAACAGGCATGCAGAGTAAGGATTAGGCATGCAGAGCAACGGTTAAGCGTACAGAGCAAGGGTTAGGCATGCAGAGCATGGGTTAACCATGCAAAGCAAGGATTAGGCATGAAGAGCAAGGGTTAGGCATGCAGAGCAAGGGTAGGCATGCAGAGCAAGGGTTAGGCATGCAGAGCAAGGGTTAGGCATGCAGAGCTAGGAGTAGGCATGCAGAGCAAGGGTTAGGCATGCAGAGCAAGGATTAAGCATGCAGAGAAAGGATTAGGCATGCAGAGAAAGGATTAAGCATGCAGAGCAAGGATTAGGCATGCAGAGAAAGGGTTAAGTGTGCAGAGCAAGGGATAGGTGTGCAGAGCAAGGGATAGGCATACAGAGCAAGGATTAAGCATGCAGAGCAAGGATTAAGCATGCAGAGCAAGGATTAAGCATGCAGAGATAGGGTTAGGCATTCACTGCAAGGGTTAGGCATGCAGAGCAAGGGCTAGGCATGCAGAGCAAGTGTTAGGCATGCAGAGCAAGGGGTAGGCATGCAGAGCAAGGATTAGGCATGCAGAGTAAGGATTAGGCATGCAGAGCAAATGCTAGGCATGCAGAGCAAGGGTTAGGCATGCAGAGAAAGGATTAGGCATACAGAGTAAGGATTAGGCATGCAGAGCAAGGGATAGGCATGCAGAGCAAGGATTAAGCATGCAGAGCAAGGAGTAAGCATGCAGAGAGAGGGTTAGGCATGCACTGCAAGTGGTAGGCATGCAGAGCAAGGATTAGGCATGCAGAGCAAGGGGTAGGCATGCAGAGCAAGGATTAGGCATGCAGAGCAAGGGTTAGGCATGCAGAGCAAGGGTTAGGCATGCAGAGCAAGGGCTAGGCATACAGAGCAAGGGTTAGGCATGCAGAGCAAGTGGTAGGAACGCAGAGCAAGGGGTAGGCATGCAGTGCAAGGATTGGGCATGCAGAGCCAGTGTTAGGCATGCAGTGCAAGGGCTAGGCATGCAGAGCAAGGGCTAGGCATGCAGAGCAAGGATTAGGCATGCAGCGGAAGGGTTAAGCATGCAGAGCAAGGGTTAGGCATGCAGAGCAAGGATCAGGCATGCAGAGAAAGGGTTAGGCATGCAGAGCAAGGGTTAGGCATGCAGGGCAAGGAATAGGCATGCAGTGCAAGGATTAGACATGCAGTGCAAGGGTCAGGCATGCAGAGCAAGGGCTAGTCATGCAGAGTAAAGCGTAGGCATGCTGAGCAAGGATTAGGCATGCAGAGTAAGGATTAGGCATGCAGAGCAAGGGGTAGGCATGCAGAGTAAGGATTAGGCATGCAGAGCAAGGATTAGGCATGCAGAGCAGGGATTAGGCATGCAGAGCAAGGATTAGGCATGCAGAGGAAGGATTAAGCATGCAGAGCAAGGATTAAGCATGCAGAGCAAGGGTTAGGCATGCAGAGCAAGGATCAGGCATGTAGAGAAAGGATTAGGCCTCAGGGCAAGGATTAGGCATGCAGTGCAAGGATTAGCCATGCAGTGCAAGGGTCAGGCATGCAGAGCAAGGGCTAGGCATGCAGAGTAAAGGGTAGGCATGCTGAGCAAGGATTAGGCATGCAGAGTAAGGATTAGGCATGCAGAGCAAGGGGTAGGCATGCAGAGCAAGGATTAAGCATGCAGAGCAAGGATTAAGCATGCAGAGCAAGGATTAAGCATGCAGAGCAAGGATTAAGCATGCAGAGATAGGGTTAGGCATGCACTGCAAGGGTTAGGCATGCAGAGCAAGGGCTAGGCATGCAGAGCAAGTGTTAGGCATGCAGAGCAAGGGGTAGGCATGCAGAGCAAGGATTAGGCATGCAGAGTAAGGATTAGGCATGCAGAGCAAATGCTAGGCATGCAGAGCAAGGGATAGGCATGCAGAGAAGGGATTAGGCATACAGAGTAAGGATTAGGCATGCAGAGCAAGGCATAGGCATGCAGAGCAAGGAGTAAGCATGCAGAGCAAGGAGTAAGCATGCAGAGAGAGGGTTAGGCATGCACTGCAAGTGGTAGGCATGCAGAGCAAGGATTAGGCATGCAGAGCATGGGTTAACCATGCAAAGCAAGGATTAGGCATGAGGAGCAAGGGTTAGGCATGCAGAGCAAGGGTAGGCATGCAGAGCAAGGGTTAGGCATGCAGATCAAGGGTTAGGCATGCAGAGCTAGGGGTAGGCATGCAGAGCAAGGGTTAGGCATGCAGAGCAAGGATTAAGCATGCAGAGAAAGGATTAGGCATGCAGAGAAAGGATTAAGCATGCAGAGCAAGGATTAGGCATGCAGAGAAAGGGTTAAGTGTGCAGTGCAAGGGATAGGCATACAGAGCAAGGATTAAGCATTCAGAGCAAGGATTAAGCATGCAGAGCAAGGATTAAGCATGCAGAGATAGGGTTAGGCATGCACTGCAAGGGTTAGGCATGCAGAGCAAGGGCTAGGCATGCAGAGCAAGTGTTAGGCATGCAGAGCAAGGGGTAGGCATGCAGAGCAAGGATTAGGCATGCAGAGTAAGGATTAGGCATGCAGAGCAAATGCTAGGCATGCAGAGCAAGGGGTAGGCATGCAGAGAAAGGATTAGGCATACAGAGTAAGGATTAGGCATGGAGAGCAAGGGATAGGCATGCAGAGCAAGGATTAAGCATGCAGAGCAAGGAGTAAGCATGCAGAGAGAGGGTTAGGCATGTACTCTAAGTGGTAGGCATGCAGAGCAAGGATTAGGCATGCAGAGCAAGGGGTAGGCATGCAGAGCAAGGGCTAGGAATACAGAGAAAGGGTTAGGCATGCAGAGGAAGTGGTAGGCATGCAGAGCAAGGGATAGGCATGCAGAGCAAGGATTAAGCATGCAGAGCAAGGGCTAGGCATGCAGAGTAAGGGGTAGGCATGCAGAACAAGGATTAAGCAAGCAGAGTAAGGATTAGGCATGCAGAGTAAGGATTAGGCATGCAGAGCAAGGATTAGGCATGCAGAGGAAGGGATAGGTATGCAGAGCAAGGATTAAGCATGCAGAGCAAGGATTAAGCATGCAGAGAGGGGGTTAGGCATGCAGGGCAAGGGCTAGGCATGCAGACCAAGTGTTAGGCATGCAGAGCAAGGATTAGGCATGCAGAGTAAGGATTAGGCATGCAGAGCAAATGCTAAGCATGCAGAGCAAGGGGTAGGCATGCAGAGAAAGGAATAGGCATACAGAGTAAGGATTAGGCATGCAGAGCAAGGGATAGGCATGCAGAGCAAGGATTAAGCATGCAGAGCAAGGGCTAGGCATGCAGAGTAAGGGTAGGCATGCAGAACAAGGATTAAGCAAGCAGAGTAAGGATTAGGCATGCAGAGCAAGGGGTAGGCATGCAGAGTAAGGATTAGGCATGCAGAGTAAGGATTAGGCATGCAGAGCAAGGATTAGGCATGCAGAGCAAGGGATAGGTATGCAGAGCAAGGATTAAGCATGCAGAGCAAGGATTAAGCATGCAGAGAGGGGGTTAGGCATGCAGGGCAAGGGCTAGGCATGCAGACCAAGTGTTAGGCATGCAGAGCAAGGGGTAGGCATGCAGAGCAAGGATTAGGCATGCAGACCAAGTGTTAGGCATGCAGAGCAAGAGCTAGGCATGCAGAGCAAGCATTAGGCATGCAGAGCAAGTATTAGGCGTGCAGAGCAAGGATTAAGCAGGCATAGCAAGGCTTAACCATACAGAGTAAGGGTTAGGCATGCAGAGCAAGGATCAGGCATGCAGATCAAGTGGTAGGCATGCAGAGCAAGGATTAGGCATGCAGAGCAAGGGGTAGGCATGCAGAGCAAGGGCTAGGCATACAGAGAAAGAGTTAGGCATGCAGAGCCAGGGTTAGGCATGCAGAGCAAGGGTTAGGCATGCAGAGCATGGGCTAGGCATGCAGAGCAAGTGCTAGGCATGCAGAGCAAGGATTAGGCATGCAGAGGAAGGGTTAGGCATGCAGAGCAAGGGTTAGGCATGCAGAGCAAGGATCAGGCATGCAAGCAAGGGTTAGGCATGTAGGGCAAGGGGTCGGCATGCAGAGCAAGGATTAGGCATGCAGTGCAAGGATTAGGCATGCAGTGCAAGGGTCAGGCATGCAGGGCAAGGGCTAGGCAAGCAGAGTAAGGGATAGGCATGCAGAACAAGGATTAGGCATGCAGAGTAAGGATTAGGCATGCAGAGCAAGGGGTAGGCATGCAGAGTAAGGATTAGGCATGCAGAGCAAGGATTAGGCACGCAGAGCAAGGATTAAGCATGCAGAGCAAGGATTAGGCATGCAGAGTAAGTGTTAGGCATGCAAAGCAAGGGTTAGGCATGCAGAGAAAGGGGTAGGCATGCACAGCAAGGATTAGGCATGCAGAGCAAGGGATAGGCATGCATGCAGAGCAAGGATTAGGCATGCAGAGCAAGGATTAGAAATGCAGAGTAAGGGTTAGGCATGCAGAGCAAGGGGTAGGCATGCAAAGCAAGGAACAGGCATGCAGAGTAAGGATTAGGCATGCAGAGCAACGGTTAAGCGTACAGAGCAAGGGTTAGGCATGCAGAGCATGGGTTAACCATGCAAAGCAAGGATTAGGCATGAAGAGCAAGGGTTAGGCATGCAGAGCAAGGGTAGGCATGCAGAGCAAGGGTTAGGCATGCAGAGCAAGGGTTAGGCATGCAGAGCTAGGAGTAGGCATGCAGAGCAAGGGTTAGGCATGCAGAGCAAGGATTAAGCATGCAGAGAAAGGATTAGGCATGCAGAGAAAGGATTAAGCATGCAGAGCAAGGATTAGGCATGCAGAGAAAGGGTTAAGTGTGCAGAGCAAGGGATAGGTGTGCAGAGCAAGGGATAGGCATACAGAGCAAGGATTAAGCATGCAGAGCAAGGATTAAGCATGCAGAGCAAGGATTAAGCATGCAGAGATAGGGTTAGGCATGCACTGCAAGGGTTAGGCATGCAGAGCAAGGGCTAGGCATGCAGAGCAAGTGTTAGGCATGCAGAGCAAGGGGTAGGCATGCAGAGCAAGGATTAGGCATGCAGAGTAAGGATTAGGCATGCAGAGCAAATGCTAGGCATGCAGAGCAAGGGTTAGGCATGCAGAGAAAGGATTAGGCATACAGAGTAAGGATTAGGCATGCAGAGCAAGGGATAGGCATGCAGAGCAAGGATTAAGCATGCAGAGCAAGGAGTAAGCATGCAGAGAGAGGGTTAGGCATGCACTGCAAGTGGTAGGCATGCAGAGCAAGGATTAGGCATGCAGAGCAAGGGGTAGGCATGCAGAGCAAGGATTAGGCATGCAGAGCAAGGGTTAGGCATGCAGAGCAAGGGTTAGGCATGCAGAGCAAGGGCTAGGCATACAGAGCAAGGGTTAGGCATGCAGAGCAAGTGGTAGGAACGCAGAGCAAGGGGTAGGCATGCAGTGCAAGGATTGGGCATGCAGAGCCAGGGTTAGGCATGCAGTGCAAGGGCTAGGCATGCAGAGCAAGGGCTAGGCATGCAGAGCAAGGATTAGGCATGCAGCGGAAGGGTTAAGCATGCAGAGCAAGGGTTAGGCATGCAGAGCAAGGATCAGGCATTCAGAGAAAGGGTTAGGCATGCAGAGCAAGGGTTAGGCATGCAGGGCAAGGAATAGGCATGCAGTGCAAGGATTAGACATGCAGTGCAAGGGTCAGGCATGCAGAGCAAGGGCTAGGCATGCAGAGTAAAGCGTAGGCATGCTGAGCAAGGATTAGGCATGCAGAGTAAGGATTAGGCATGCAGAGCAAGGGGTAGGCATGCAGAGTAAGGATTAGGCATGCAGAGCAAGGATTAGGCATGCAGAGCAGGGATTAGGCATGCAGAGCAAGGATTAGGCATGCAGAGGAAGGATTAAGCATGCAGAGCAAGGATTAAGCATGCAGAGCAAGGGTTAGGCATGCAGAGCAAGGATCAGGCATGTAGAGCAAGGATTAGGCCTCAGGGCAAGGATTAGGCATGCAGTGCAAGGATTAGCCATGCAGTGCAAGGGTCAGGCATGCAGAGCAAGGGCTAGGCATGCAGAGTAAAGGGTAGGCATGCTGAGCAAGGATTAGGCATGCAGAGTAAGGATTAGGCATGCAGAGCAAGGGGTAGGCATGCAGAGCAAGGATTAAGCATGCAGAGCAAGGATTAAGCATGCAGAGCAAGGATTAAGCATGCAGAGATAGGGTTAGGCATGCACTGCAAGGGTTAGGCATGCAGAGCAAGGGCTAGGCATGCAGAGCAAGTGTTAGGCATGCAGAGCAAGGGGTAGGCATGCAGAGCAAGGATTAGGCATGCAGAGTAAGGATTAGGCATGCAGAGCAAATGCTAGGCATGCAGAGCAAGGGATAGGCATGCAGAGAATGGATTAGGCATACAGAGTAAGGATTAGGCATGCAGAGCAAGGCATAGGCATGCAGAGCAAGGAGTAAGCATGCAGAGCAAGGAGTAAGCATGCAGAGAGAGGGTTAGGCATGCACTGCAAGTGGTAGGCATGCAGAGCAAGGATTAGGCATGCAGAGCATGGGTTAACCATGCAAAGCAAGGATTAGGCATGAGGAGCAAGGGTTAGGCATGCAGAGCAAGGGTAGGCATGCAGAGCAAGGGTTAGGCATGCAGATCAAGGGTTAGGCATGCAGAGCTAGGGGTAGGCATGCAGAGCAAGGGTTAGGCATGCAGAGCAAGGATTAAGCATGCAGAGAAAGGATTAGGCATGCAGAGAAAGGATTAAGCATGCAGAGCAAGGATTAGGCATGCAGAGAAAGGGTTAAGTGTGCAGTGCAAGGGATAGGCATACAGAGCAAGGATTAAGCATTCAGAGCAAGGATTAAGCATGCAGAGCAAGGATTAAGCATGCAGAGATAGGGTTAGGCATGCACTGCAAGGGTTAGGCATGCAGAGCAAGGG
Organism: Calotriton arnoldi; assembly: GCA_963921515.1. Classification (NCBI taxonomy): domain Eukaryota; kingdom Metazoa; phylum Chordata; class Amphibia; order Caudata; family Salamandridae; genus Calotriton; species Calotriton arnoldi. The sequence continues at coordinate 68,563 of CAWUFW010022956.1, forward strand.
CTAGGCATGCAGAGCAAGTGTTAGGCATGCAGAGCAAGGGGTAGGCATGCAGAGCAAGGATTAGGCATGCAGAGTAAGGATTAGGCATGCAGAGCAAATGCTAGGCATGCAGAGCAAGGGGTAGGCATGCAGAGAAAGGATTAGGCATACAGAGTAAGGATTAGGCATGGAGAGCAAGGGATAGGCATGCAGAGCAAGGATTAAGCATGCAGAGCAAGGAGTAAGCATGCAGAGAGAGGGTTAGGCATGTACTCTAAGTGGTAGGCATGCAGAGCAAGGATTAGGCATGCAGAGCAAGGGGTAGGCATGCAGAGCAAGGGCTAGGAATACAGAGAAAGGGTTAGGCATGCAGAGGAAGTGGTAGGCATGCAGAGCAAGGGATAGGCATGCAGAGCAAGGATTAAGCATGCAGAGCAAGGGCTAGGCATGCAGAGTAAGGGGTAGGCATGCAGAACAAGGATTAAGCAAGCAGAGTAAGGATTAGGCATGCAGAGCAAGGGGTAGGCATGCAGAGTAAGGATTAGGCATGCAGAGTAAGGATTAGGCATGCAGAGCAAGGATTAGGCATGCAGAGCAAGGGATAGGTATGCAGAGCAAGGATTAAGCATGCAGAGCAAGGATTAAGCATGCAGAGAGGGGGTTAGGCATGCAGGGCAAGGGCTAGGCATGCAGACCAAGTGTTAGGCATGCAGAGCAAGGGGTAGGCATGCAGAGCAAGGATTAGGCATGCAGAGTAAGAATTAGGCATGCAGAGCAAATGCTAGGCATGCAGTGCAAGAGCTAGGCATGCAGAGCAAGCATTAGGCATGCAGAGCAAGGATTAGGCGTGCAGAGCAAGGATTAAGCAGGCATAGCAAGGCTTAACCATACAGAGTAAGGGTTAGGCATGCAGAGCAAGGATCAGGCATGCAGAGCAAGTGGTAGGCATGCAGAGCAAGGATTAGGCATGCAGAGCAAGGGGTAGGCATGCAGAGCAAGGGCTAGGCATACAGAGAAAGAGTTAGGCATGCAGAGCAAGGGGTAGGCATGCAGTGCAAGGATTAGGCATGCAGTGCAAGGATTGGGCATGCAGAGCCAGGGTTAGGCATGCAGAGCAAGGGTTAGGCATGCAGAGCATGGGCTAGGCATGCAGAGCAAGTGCTAGGCATGCAGAGCAAGGATTAGGCATGCAGAGGAAGGGTTAGGCATGCAGAGCAAGGGTTAGGCATGCAGAGCAAGGATCAGGCATGCAAGCAAGGGTTAGGCATGTAGGGCAAGGGGTCGGCATGCAGAGCAAGGATTAGGCATGCAGTGCAAGGATTAGGCATGCAGTGCAAGGGTCAGGCATGCAGGGCAAGGGCTAGGCAAGCAGAGTAAGGGATAGGCATGCAGAACAAGGATTAGGCATGCAGATTAAGGATTAGGCATGCAGAGCAAGGGGTAGGCATGCAGAGTAAGGATTAGGCATGCAGAGTAAGGATTAGGCATGCAGAGCAAGGATTAGGCACGCAGAGCAAGGATTAAGCATGCAGAGCAAGGATTAGGCATGCAGAGTAAGTGTTAGGCATGCAAAGCAAGGGTTAGGCATGCAGAGCAAGGGGTAGGCATGCACAGCAAGGATTAGGCATGCAGAGCAAGGGATAGGCATGCATGCAGAGCAAGGATTAGGCATGCAGAGCAAGGATTAGAAATGCAGAGTAAGGGTTAGGCATGCAGAGCAAGGGGTAGGCATGCAAAGCAAGGAATAGGCATGCAGAGTAAGGATTAGGCATGCAGAGCAACGGTTAAGCGTACAGAGCAAGGGTTAGGCATGCAGAGCATGGGTTAACCATGCAAAGCAAGGATTAGGCATGAAGAGCAAGGGTTAGGCATGCAGAGCAAGGGTAGGCATGCAGAGCAAGGGTTAGGCATGCAGAGCAAGGGTTAGGCATGCAGAGCTAGGAGTAGGCATGCAGAGCAAGGGTTAGGCATGCAGAGCAAGGATTAAGCATGCAGAGAAAGATTAGGCATGCAGAGAAAGGATTAAGCATGCAGAGCAAGGATTAGGCATGCAGAGAAAGGGTTAAGTGTGCAGAGCAAGGGATAGGTGTGCAGAGCAAGGGATAGGCATACAGAGCAAGGATTAAGCATGCAGAGCAAGGATTAAGCATGCAGAGCAAGGATTAAGCATGCAGAGATAGGGTTAGGCATGCACTGCAAGGGTTAGGCATGCAGAGCAAGGGCTAGGCATGCAGAGCAAGTGTTAGGCATGCAGAGCAAGGGGTAGGCATGCAGAGCAAGGATTAGGCATGCAGAGTAAGGATTAGGCATGCAGAGCAAATGCTAGGCATGCAGAGCAAGGGGTAGGCATGCAGAGAAAGGATTAGGCATACAGAGTAAGGATTAGGCATGCAGAGCAAGGGATAGGCATGCAGAGCAAGGATTAAGCATGCAGAGCAAGGAGTAAGCATGCAGAGAGAGGGTTAGGCATGCACTGCAAGTGGTAGGCATGCAGAGCAAGGATTAGGCATGCAGAGCAAGGGGTAGGCATGCAGAGCAAGGATTAGGCATGCAGAGCAAGGGTTAGGCATGCAGAGCAAGGGTTAGGCATGCAGAGCAAGGGCTAGGCATACAGAGCAAGGGTTAGGCATGCAGAGCAAGTGGTAGGTACGCAGAGCAAGGGGTAGGCATGCAGTGCAAGGATTGGGCATGCAGAGCCAGGGTTAGGCATGCAGTGCAAGGGCTAGGCATGCAGAGCAAGGGATAGGCATGCAGAGCAAGGATTAGGCATGCAGCGGAAGGGTTAAGCATGCAGAGCAAGGGTTAGGCATGCAGAGCAAGGATCAGGCATGCAGAGAAAGGGTTAGGCATGCAGAGCAAGGGTTAGGCATGCAGGGCAAGGAATAGGCATGCAGTGCAAGGATTAGCCATGCAGTGCAAGGGTCAGGCATGCAGAGCAAGGGCTAGGCATGCAGAGTAAAGCGTAGGCATGCTGAGCAAGGATTAGGCATGCAGAGTAAGGATTAGGCATGCAGAGCAAGGGGTAGGCATGCAGAGTAAGGATTAGGCATGCAGAGCAAGGATTAGGCATGCAGAGCAGGGATTAGGCATGCAGAGCAAGAATTAGGCATGCAGAGGAAGGATTAAGCATGCAGAGCAAGGGTTAAGCATGCAGAGCAAGGGTTAGGCATGCAGAGCAAGGATCAGGCATGCAGAGAAAGGGTTAGGCATGCAGAGCAAGGATTAGGCATGCAGGGCAAGGATTAGGCATGCAGTGCAAAGATTAGCCATGCAGTGCAAGGGTCAGGCATGCAGAGCAAGGGCTAGGCATGCAGAGTAAAGGGTAGGCATGCTGAGCAAGGATTAGGCATGCAGAGTAAGGATTAGGCATGCAGAGCCTGGGGTAGGCATGCAGAGCAAGGATTAAGCATGCAGAGCAAGGATTAAGCATGCAGAGCAAGGATTAGGCATGCAGAGCAAGGATTAAGCATGCAGAGATAGGGTTAGGCATGCACTGCAAGGGTTAGGCATGCAGAGCAAGGGCTAGGCATGCAGAGCAAGTGTAGGCATGCAGAGCAAGGGGTAGGCATGCAGAGCAAGGATTAGGCATGCAGAGTAAGGATTAGGCATGCAGAGCAAATGCTAGGCATGCAGAGCAAGGGGTAGGCATGCAGAGAAGGGATTAGGCATACAGAGTAAGGATTAGGCATGCAGAGCAAGGCATAGGCATGCAGAGCAAGGAGTAAGCATGCAGAGCATGGAGTAAGCATGCAGAGAGAGGGTTAGGCATGCACTGCAAGAGGTAGGCATGCAGAGCAAGGATTAGGCATGCAGAGCATGGGTTAACCATGCAAAGCAAGGATTAGGCATGAGGAGCAAGGGTTAGGCATGCAGAGCAAGGATTAGGCATGCAGAGGAAGGGTTAGGCATGCAGAGCAAGGATCAGGCATGCAGAGAAAGGGTTAGGCATGCAGAGCAAGGATTAGGCATGCAGGGCAAGGATTAAGCATGCAGAGAAAGGATTAGGCATGCAGAGAAAGGATTAAGCATGCAGAGCAAGGATTAGGCATGCAGAGAAAGGGTTAAGTGTGCAGAGCAAGGGATAGGCATAAAGAGCAAGGATTAAGCATTCAGAGCAAGGATTAAGCATGCAGAGCAAGGATTAAGCATGCAGAGATAGGGTTAGGCATGCACTGCAAGGGTTAGGCATGCAGAGCAAGGGCTAGGCATGCAGAGCAAGTGTTAGGCATGCAGAGCAAGGGGTAGGCATGCAGAGCAAGGATTAGGCATGCAGAGTAAGGATTAGGCATGCAGAGCAAATGCTAGGCATGCAGAGCAAGGGGTAGGCATGCAGAGAAAGGATTAGGCATACAGAGTAAGGATTAGGCATGGAGAGCAAGGGATAGGCATGCAGAGCAAGGATTAAGCATGCAGAGCAAGGAGTAAGCATGCAGAGAGAGGGTTAGGCATGTACTCTAAGTGGTAGGCATGCAGAGCAAGGATTAGGCATGCAGAGCAAGGGGTAGGCATGCAGAGCAAGGGGTAGGCATGCAGAGCAAGGATTAGGCATGCAGAGCAAGGGGTAGGCGTGCAGAGCAAAGATTAGGCATGCAGAGCAAGGATTAGAAATGCAGAGTAAGGGTTAGGTATGCAGAGCAGGTTCTAGGCATGCTGAGCAAGGGGTAGGCATGCAAAGCAAGGAATAGGCATGCAGAGCAAGGGTTAAGCATGCAGAGCAAGTATTAGGCTTGCAGAGTAAGGGTTAGGCATGCAGAGCAAGGGTTAGGCATGCAGAGCAAGGGTTAGGCATGCAGAGCAAGGGGTAGGCATGCAGAGCAAGGATTAAGCATGCAGAGAAAGGATTAGGCATGCAGAGAAAGGGTTAAACATGCACTGCAAGGTTTAGGCATGCAGAGCAAGTGTTAGGCATGTAGAGCAAGGGGTAGGCATGCAGAGCAAGGATTGTGCATGCAGAGTAAGGATTAGTCATGCAGAGCAAATGCTAGGCATGCAGAGCAAGGGGTAGGCATGCAGAGCAAGGATTAGGCATACAGAGCAAGGATTAGGCGTGCTGAGCAAGGATTAGGCATGCAGAGCAAGGATTAAGCATGGAGAGCAAGGCTTAGCCAAACAGAGTAAGGGTTAGGCATGCAGAGCAAGGATCAGGCATGCAGAGGAAGTAGTAGGCATGCAGAGCAAGGATTAGGCATGCAGAGCAAGGGGTAGGCATGCAGAGCAAGGATTAGGCATGCAGAGCAAGGGTTAGGCATGCAGAGCAAGGGCTAGGTATGCAGAGCAAGGGCTAGGCATGCAGAGCAAGCAGTAGGCATGCAGAGCAAGCGGTAGGCATGCAGAGCAAGGGGTAGGCATGCAGAGCAAGGGGTAGGCATGCAGTGCAAGAATTGGGCACGCTAAACCAGGGTTAGGCATGCCGAGCCAGGGTTAGGCATGCAGAGCATGGTCTAGGCATGCAGAGCAAGGGCTAAGCATGCAGAGCAAGGATTAGGCATGCAGAGGTAGGGTTAAGCATGCAGAGGTAGGGTTAAGCATGCAGAGCAAGGGTTAGGCATGCAGAGCAAGGATCGGGCATGCAGGGCAAGGGGTCGTCATGTAGAGCAAGGATTAGGCATGCAGTGCAAGGATTAGGCATGCAGTGCAAGGGTCAGGCATGCAGAGCAAGGGCTAGGCATGCAGAATATGGGGTAGGCATGCAGAGCAAGGGGTTGTCATGTAGAGCAAGGATTAGGCATGCAGAGTAAGGATTAGGCATGCAGAGCAAGTTGCAGGCATGTAGAGTAAGGACTAGGCATGCAGAGTAAGGATTACGCATGCAGAGCAAGGATTAGGCATGCAGAGCAAGGATCAGGGATGCAGAGTAAGTGTTAGGCATGCAGAGCAAGGATTAGGCATGCAGAGGAAGGGGTAGGCATGCAGAGCAAGGATTAGGCATGCAGAGCAAAGGTTGGGCATGCAGAGCAAGGATTAGGCATGCAGAGTAAGGGTTGGGCATGCAGAGCAAGGGTTAGGCATGCAGAGTAAGGATTAGGCTTTCAGAGTAAGGATTAGGCATGCAGAGCAAGGATTAAGAATGCAGAGCAAGGTTTAAGCATGCAGAGAAAGGGTTAGGCATGCGCTTCAAGGGTTAGGCATGCAGAGCATGGGCTAGGCATGCAGAGCAAGTGTTAGGCATGCAGAGCAAGGGGTAGGCATGCAGAGCAAGTATTAGGCATGCAGAGCAAGTATTAGGCATGCAGAGCAAGGGCTAGGCATGCAGAGCAAGGGGTAGGCATGCAGAGCAAGGATTAGGCATGCAGAGTAAGGATTAGGCATGCATAGCAAGTATTAGGCATGCATATCAAGGATTAAGCATGCAGTGCAAGGACTAGGCATGCAGAGTAAGGGTTAGGCATGCAGAGCAAGGATTAGGCATGCAGAGCAAGGGGTAGGCATGGAGAGCAAGGATTAGGCATGCAGAGCAACTGGTAGGCTTGCAGAGCAAGGATTAGGTATGCAGAGCAAGGGTTAGGCATGCAGAGCAAGGATTAGGCATGCAGAGCAAGGAATAAGCATGCAGAGCAAGGGCAAGGCATTCAGAGAAAGGGTTAGGTATGCAGGGCAAGGATTAGGCATGCAGAGAAGGGGTTAGGCATGCAGAGCAAGGGTTAGGCATGCAGAGCAAGGATTAAGCATGCAGAGCAAAGGTTAAGCATGCAGAGCAAGGATTAAGCATGCAGAGAAAGGGTTAGGCATGCACTGCAATGGTTAGGCATGCAGAGGAAGGGCTAGGAATGCAGAGCAAGTGTTAGGCATGCAGAGTAAGGGGTAGGCATGCAGATCAAGGATTAGGCATGCAGAGCAAGGGTTAGGCATGCAGAGCAAGGGGTAGACATGCAGAGCAAGGGTTAGGCATGCAGATCAAGGGTTAGGCATGCAGAGCAAGGGCTAGGCATGCAGAGCAAAGGTTGGTCATGCGGAGAGAGGAGTGGGCATGCAGAGCAAGGATTAGGGATGCAGAGCAAGGATTAAGCATGCAGAGAGAGGGTTAGGCATGCAGAGCAAGGATTAGGCATGCAGAGCAAGGGCCAGGCATGCAGAGCAAGGATTAGGCATGCGGAGCAAGGGGTGGGCATGAAGAGCAAGGATTAGGCATGCGGAGCAAGGGGTGGGCATGCAGAGCAAGGATTAGGCATGCAGAGGAAGGGCTAGGCATGCAGCCCAAGGGTTAGGCATGCAGAGCAAGGGTTAAACATGCCAAACTAGGGTTAAGTATGCAGGGTAAGGACTAGGGATGCAGAGCAAGGGTTAAGTATGCAGAGCATGGATTAGGCATGCAGAGGAAGGATTAGGTATGGAGCGATTCTTAAAAATGCACCACATATGTTTTTTGCTTATGTTCGCGCTAAGATTTTACTGACTTCTGCAATTATTTTGTTTAATTTATCCTGCATTAAAACTAGCTTAAATGAAAGCCTTTAGAATTAATAGTATTTCATGTGTGTGACAGTTGTTGTGAAACGTAGCTCAGCCACTCTTGAGCTTATCAGGGGGGAACAAAAAGTTAAGGCTTGGGAAAAAATCACGCCTTGAGGCCAACTCTCGTGAAAAAGACACCGGGCCTGAGTTAGATCTTGGAGGACGGGGTACTCCATCACAACGATGATGGGTATCCCGTCCGCCAAAACATAAATCCCATAGGATATAACAGAATTTATATTTCGGCCTACAGGATATCCATCACTGTTGTGACGGAGTAACCCATCCGCCAAAATCTTTATCAGGCCCACAGTCTTGATGGCTTCACCTCAGTAGTCGTTCCTGCTCCGCGCTTTTGTGGTAAAATCAATGTGGATGCTACAGTGGACTATTTACTTAAACTAATCTGACCACATGAAGCCGTTCTTGGCTACGCATTGAGATTTGCTCATGAGAAGATGTTCAATTTTCAGAAAAGTTTGAAAAGCAAAATCTTGCAGTGGGACACCCATATTCACTCAGTCACATAGGGTGCACCACATAGATTGACGGATATAGGTGCAGACAGATTTCTGTTTAGATACTGCCAGATAAAACCTTGATATTTATGTGTAGTTTGCAGTGGTCGGCTAGTTTAGTAGTAGCAGATTGTAGTTCTGTAGTGATGGGCTATTTTAGTAGAAGATGAGTACACTTAGTAGTCTTACATTGCATTTAGTAGTGCCAGACTTTGTATTGCAGACATTTTATTCATATATAGTTATTCCATTTGGCATTTATATGCTACCCACACAGCCCATAAGGCTAGTGGACCTCTTTACAGAGCAGAGGGCTAACGATTTAACTGGAAGTTTCCAGAGTTTATTTCCAAAAGTAATGGAGAGAGGACATAGATTCATTGCCAACAAGTTTACAGATAATAATTGGAATGTTGTATTATCTGTGTCGTGCACTTGATTATATTATGGTAAGAATGCTTTGCACCATCCTTCAGTTGCCACTAAGGCGATCTTAAGGCACTGACAGGGAAATATAGAAACATAAAATGAACACAACATGGTACACAGTACTGATTGCATGTCTGCATGAGGGACATTTCAGTAGAATAAAGTGGAGAGGAGTAGGGTGCCAGAAGAGTGCACTGACACTCAAAAGGCTCTACCAATCTTCTGTTTTTATTAAATCTGAAAGCTGGACCATAACTGCTCATACCCACTCATACCTACGCGGATCATACATGTAGCACCGAGCATCTGCCCACTCCTTAATAGGTAGGTGGTGCTGTGCTTGCCAAGCAAGGCATACATACTTCAGATAGATGCTATGCGAATGGGTCATCCTAGAAAAGAAATATTGTCAATCTAGTGTCATTTGGTGTGATCGACTGAGAAGTCTAAATATTCTCTTTGCAGTGTTTAGATGAAAAGGCCTGACCTAACCACACCTGAAACTTCTTGACAGGGTGCCGGCTCAGAGCTTTCTAACTGGGGTTGGTGAAAGGCCGAGGGACAAATATTTTATTTGCAAAACCAACTTTTTGTGAATAAAATCTGATTTTGCCAACCGACCTAGGTACTAATAGGTTGCCTTGTAAAATAAGAATTCAGAGTGGGTTGCAATTTGACCTACTTCATTAATATGCATGATGATCGTTGACATTGCGACTCACTCTATTTGGAGGGTATCACAGGGATGGTGGCCTGCCAAGGTCAGTAGACCACCATGTCTTTGATTGCCTTTAAATAAAGTAACCCAAAGAGTATTTAAGAGTTTGCAGCGCTCCCTGGATCGCAGCCAACTCCCAAACAAACACTTTCTAATATTCACAAAAGGTAAGTGTCTCCAATGGGACTCCTTCCCAATTACAAACATGCACCACCTCCTTCGAAAAGTCAGTAACTTTTCAATGGTTTGCAACTAGAATTGCTGTTGAAAACCATTGATACATTGAACACTGAATCGCAGTTTGGAAGGGATGCTCTAAACACGTCCCTTCCAAATTGTTATTCGGTATCCATTTCCAAGCCAATTTTGTAGTTTGGTAACTATTTACCAAATTGTAAAATGGGTTTAGTAAATACCAAATTAGCCATTTTGCAGTAGCAAAATTACTTAATACATATGGCCCTAGGTTCTTTGGGCCAGGTCTTGTTGGCCTAGTGTGAAAAAGGCACCCTGCTCTTCAATACATTTCTACTTCAAGAAGATCTCAAGAGAAATGTTGAAATAAAAAGGGATGGATTTTATCCAAGAGTTCTACATTTTTCACATAATTAAAGATATGAAATCCTTTTTTTGCTCTTACATAAAAAAAAATATCTCTCGGTGGAATCACCCACTCTATGGGGCCGATTCCGATCTCGGCCGGTAGTGCTCCGAATCGGATTCGGATTTATCGGATCCGATTCGGAGATCTGTTTCCCGACCGACTCGAACGCGGCTTCAACACGCTCCGACCGACTCGCATGGACACGACTCGCACCGCGCTATGGAGACGTTTCCCGGCCGGGTAAGTACGATGCGCGCCGCGAGCAGTACGACCGACTTGCGCCGTCCGGCTCGAAAAAGCTGTCGGAGCCGGACTTTGGGGGTCCGCGTCGGACCCCCCTGAACGCGTAGGCGCGCGAGTCGCACACAGGGGGGACCCATGGGTCCCCCTACCTGTGCATGTACGCCGCGATGCGCATGGACGCGTACACGCTGTAGGGGCGCCCTTATCCGCCTCGCACCCATTGAGTCAATGGGAGCCCGCGTATGCGTTGTACGACAGGCTCCCATTGACTTCAATGGGAGTCCGACCGACTCGAGTCCGATAGCATGCGTGCGCATCGTACTTGTTCGGTCGGGCTGCACGGGTCCGAATCGGTCGGAAATCTCTCCGGGTCCGGCTCGGTCGGGGAGATTTCCGGCCGGAATCGGAATCGGCCCCTTAGTAGGGATAATGAAAAACATTTAAATGATCTGTGTAAGTTTATTATTCATGTATTTTATTTACCTTTTCTGAAAATGTTGAGACACTGTATTTTAATTGTGTGTTTTTCAATCGAAAATGTTGTTACACACTTTTTGTTCAGCGCAAACAATAAAAATATAATAGTATATATGTTGAGATATATGTTAGAAAGTGTAAAATTACAGTACATTGCATGTGTTGCATTTTATCATTTATATTTGTACTTTGCTTTGTTTTATATAAGTATGGTTTCATTTTTTTAAATGTTTTTCTGATTTGTGGTATATTTATTTTTAAATGTCACAGTTTTAGACTGTTCCATGTGTTGTGTTATTATTTTACATAATATATATTACTTATTAATATTTTATTTTATGTTTGTTTCAGACATAGTTATTAATATTAAGGTGTATTCCAGAATTATAAAACAGCATTTTTTACTATGTATTTTACATTTGATCATTTTAAAAGTAAACCTTTTTATTTCTCATTTTAGGTAAATGTATTACAGGTGAGAGTTTGGTTAAGTGATTATGTTGGTGTTCTAAGATGGTACGGAAGAGGTGCCTTAACTTTTAAATTTAAATTCTGTGCCTTTTTAGGTTTTGTGGCTTAGCCACTGTCAACGTACTTGGCAAGCTTAACTCCCCGGTAACGTTACTTCTTTGTTTTTTCTTTGTTTGTATCTGATGTTGTGTAATAGTGGGTGTGTAGTTGTCTGATGGTGGATTGATGTGACTCTTGTGGGAGTATGATGTGTGTGTGTTGGTGGGTTTGTGGGTTTCCGGTGGTACTTCTTGTGAGAAGTTGGCCTGGCATATGCTGTCCACTAATTATAGTGGGCACCGTGCACCAGTCCAAACAACCCCTTATTGGAGATAGGTTAAAGACAACCTTTATTGAAAGCTATCCTAGTGGTAGCTATGGAGAGCAGCCTTCAGGCTAAGTCTTGAAGGAATGTAAAGCAGCTTGTTTTACCAGTCTATAATCTCTTGAGTGACCAAATGAAAGAGGACCACACCAGGTATATATTCAAAATATATGTATTTATTGCTAAACACACCCCTCTAGTCTCTTTATGAGGCTAGAGTTTGAAGTACATAAATTATAAGTTAGTTATCTACAGTAATAGCACAAATACACGTTTGAGCCCTAGGGGCGTACCAAACCACATACCAATAAAGTGGTATAAGAACCACGACTGAGCTAGACACAGGGCCTAGAGCCTGTAGAAGTGCTTGGACCACAAGGAACCACCCAAGGTAGTGACACAGGGGACCCACGGGGGACGCGTGCAGTGTATGAACACAGCCGCGAATCGCCGTTAACTTCTATGGGGAAAGTCGCGGTTTGAATTTAAAAGAAAAGGGACACTCAGAGGAGGACTTGGAGCAAACCCTTTGAGAACTAGGCTGTTCTAGTGTCAATACCCACGGGAGCACCGGAGTACTCGAGTTACCTCACCCAGGGGAGCCGGGTGCATAGGTGTCTTTCGGGGTTCGGGTTTCGTCGTCGCTTTCAATGGCGATCTGCTGCAAAGTGCTGCTGGCGGCCAAGTCGAAAGTGTTCGGGTGGATCCAAAGGTGGCTCGAAGATCTAAAGAACCTGAAAGCAGAGGGGACAGAGTCTGGGTCACTAGCCAGTGACCAGGAAGGCGATGAGCAGATGCCCACCGATGTCGAGTGCTTCAGGTAGGTTGACGGTCGTCTTGACTCTTCAGCCACGAGGTCCAGGAGGCGTCGACGACAACCAGGAGCTGGATTCGAGCTGTCCCACGACGTCTGTCGATTGCAGGGGTGTCGGTGACCGGATTGGACCCAACAAGCCTTGGCAACGGCAAGTCTCGTGGAAATGGAAGAAGGACGATGTTGCAGACCAGCAGGGTCTGTGGGACTCACCCAGCAAGGGTAAGTCAGGGCACGCCTGGAGCAACTAGGGAGCCCAATCAGAAAAAGATTGGCCTTCGGGAGGGCCTACTAGCCAACGGACTAGCAACCGCAAAGGAGCCTCAAGTCGATGCACGTGGAGCTGGCTCACAGGACACTCGTGGAGTGGAGGCAAGTGATCTTCGGTGCAGTTGGTGCTGGAGGCTGGGGCTACTCGGAGCCCAAAGCACGACTTCGTGGGAGACCCAGAAGAGGATGCACTTGCAAATGCAATCGGTGTCCAGGGGTCACGGTTCCACATTACCCACGACAGCTACGGGCCTCAGCTTTGCTGGGGACTCAGGGCAGCCTCGGGGAAGTCTGGAAATCTACCTCTGGTGATGCAAAGACTTCGGCGTCCGGCGGGAGCTTCAGCGATGCAGACCGGACAATTGCTTCTTTGGTGCCTGCCAAGCAGGGGAGTCACTCCTTGACCCCAAGGGAGATTCTTCAGTCCTCTAATCTTGAAGTAGAGCGTCGAAGGTCCAGGATTCTGTGTCAGAGTTTCGTCCAGGTTAATCTAAAGTCCTAAGGACTGGGGTCCCATACTTATACTAAGGTAGGGGGTTGGACATACTCTGTGGACCCACCTATGGGAGGGGCAGGGCAGAGGGGTGGTTACACCCCTTTCCCTTTGTCCAGTTTCACGCCAGAGCAGGGGCTGGAAGCCCCTGAGCCGGTTTGAACTGGGGTATGCACAGGGACACCAAATGTGCCCCCAGTGCAGGACTTCAAAGCACCAGAGAGTTCTCCCGCCCAGCCCCAATACACACTATCCTGTCTGGGGAGGTGGTTACACCTCCCTGGGACAGAAACCTATTGTCCAGGCCTCCCTGCCGGAGTTTCGGTCAGCAGCAGGAGGCCAGACTCGTGTCTGTGGCAGCGGCATCCATTTTGTGATGCCAGGGCTTGGAAAGAAGTTACCGGGCAGGCCGGTGTGTACATGTCTCTCCCTCTAGAAGGGTGGAATGCTACCCCCGCCGCCAGAACTGGCGGGGGGTAGTATTCCAAGATGTTTGACACCAAACACGACATGTTTCCGTGCAGCCATCCCAAAGTTAGCATTTAACGCGAGGTTATAATGCGCTTAAGAGTATATGGTCAGGCTGCACTACAAACAGCATCAGGGAAGGGTCTCCGAACGCTGCAGAGGGGCCCTGCTCATGCAGGGGCACCCTCTCACATAGGAACCACGCACTCTGCCTTCAGGATTGATAAGGCCTGCCATAGGAGTGACTTATAGGTTTATATGTGTGTATGTATGTAGTGATATAGGTAGCCTATATCACAGTAAGGGGTGCATGCACCACCTTACCCAGGCTGCAGTAGCAGACCTGTGGTGTCCTTTTGGCTGGCCTTCCAGGGGTGGCACAATACATGCTTCAGCCCCTGGCAGGCCTCTGAGGTACCTATGCCCTGGGTACATAGTATACCATATACTAGGGACTTATAAGGGCACTCCAGATTCCAATCAGAGATGTGCCTAAGGCACATGGAAACCATTTTAGAGAGGAAGCAGCTAGGCTGGGGTTCTGATTAGCAGGGGCCCCAGCCAGACTAAGGTCGAAAAACAGTGAAGCATCAGCAAAAAGTGGGGGTACCCATGTGAAGCAGATCCTACTCTCCTACACAACCCCCCCAAACGTAGGGACATTAAACTAACCTTGCCCAGTTAAGTCTTCATGTTCTAAGTGGAAGTACCTAGAGAGTCCATCTGCATTGGCATGGTTACTCCCAGGTCTATGTTCCACTGTGAAGTCCATCCCCTGTAGGGAAATGGACCACCTAAGCAGTTTGGGGTTTTCACCCTTCATTTGTTTTAGCCATAAGAGGGGCTTATGGTCTGTTTGAACAAGGAAGTGAGTACCAAACAAGTATGGCCTCAACTTCTTCAGAGCCCAGACCACAGCAAAGGCCTCCCTCTCAATGGCTGACCAACGTTTCTCTCTAGGGGTCAGCCTTCTGCTAATAAAAGCTACTGGCTGATCCTGACCTTCATCATTCAATTGTGACAGTACAGCCCCTACCCCCAATTCAGATGCATCTGTTTGGACAATGAACTTCTTGGAGTAATCAGGACTCTGTAGAATGGGAGCAGTGCACATGGCCTGCTTTAGGTCATCAAATGCCTTTTGACAGCTAACTGTCCACTGAACCTTTTTGGGCATTTTCTTGGAAGTTAAGTCATTCAGGGGTGTCACTATTGATCCATACCCCTTGACAAATCTCCTATAGTACCCAGTCAGGCCTAAAAAGGCTCTCACCTGAGTCTGGGTAGTTGGAGCAGTCCAGTTCATGATGGTCTGGATCTTGCTCTGCAGTGGTTGAACCTGGCCTCCACCCACAAGGTGGCCCAGGTACACAACCTGACTCTGCCCTATCTGGCACTTTGTGGCCTTGATAGTTAGGCCTGCTTTCTGCAGGGCCTGCAAAACATTTCTGAGGTGAACCAGGTGATCCACCCAGGTGGAGCTAAAGACAGCAATATCATCTAGATATGCTGCACTATAGGCTTCCAGACCTGTAAGGACTGTATTCACCAACCTCTGAAAAGTGGCAGGTGCATTCTTCAGACCAAAGGGCATCACCACAAATTGATAATGCCCACTAGGGGTTGAGAATGCTGTCTTTGGCTTTGCATCATCAGCTAGTCTGATCTGCCAGTAGCCAGCTGTCAGGTCAAATGTGCTTAGATACTTGGCTGAGGCCAAAGTGTCTATTAGCTCATCTGCCCTAGGTATTGGATGGGCATCAGTCCTAGTGACTGCGTTGAGACCCCTGTAGTCCACACAAAACCTCATCTCTCTTTTCCCACCATTGGTGTGAGGTTTTGGTACAAGGACCACTGGACTAGCCCAAGGGCTATCTGAGGGTTCAATAACTCCCAAATCCAACATCTTCTGGACTTCTGTCCTGATACAGTCCCTGACATGGTCAGGTTGCCTATAAATCTTATTTTTAATAGGCAGACTGTCCCCAGTGTCCACTTCATGAGTGCACCAGGTAGTCTGACTGGGTGTCAGTGAGAATATGTGTCTGAACTGATTGAGCACCTGTCTGCAATCAGTCTGCTGCTGGGTAGTGAGGCTGCCTGCCAAGGCTACACCATCCACTGACCCATCATCAGGGTTCTGTGAGAGCAGGTCAGGGAGTGGGTCACTCTCTTCCTCCTGTCCCTCATCAGTAGCCATGAGCAAGCCCATGTCTGCCCTGTCCACATATGGTTTTAACCTGTTGACATGGAGAACCCTGTGGGGACTCCTGGGTGTTCCTAGGTCCACCAAATAGGTAACTTCACCCTTCTGTTCAACAATGGTATGGGGTCCACTCCATTTGTCTTGGAGAGCTGCTGGGGCCACTGGCTCCAACACCCACACCTTCTGTCCTGGCTGGTAAACAGTCAGTACAGCCTTTGGTCATGCCAGGCTTTTTGAAGTTCCTGGCTAGCCTCAAGGTTTTTAGTTGCCTTTTTCATATACTCAGCCATCCGGGAGCGGAGACCAAGTACATAGTCCACTATGTCTTGCTTTGGGGGCTTGAGAGGTAACTCCCATCCTTCCTTCACCAAGCATAATGGACCCCTGACAGGGTGACCAAACAAAAGTTCAAAAGGGCTGTAGCCAACCCCTTTTGAGGCACCTCCCTGTATGCAAATAAAAGGCAGGGCAAGAGTATGTCCCATCTTCGCCTAAGCTTTTCTGGGAGCCCTTTAATCATGCCCTTCAAGGTTTTGTTGAATCTCTCAACTAAACCATTGCATTGTGGGTGATAGGGTGTGGTGAACTTGTAAGTCACTCCACACTCCTTCCACATTGCTTTTAAGTATCCAGACATAAAGTTAGCACCCCTGTCTGATACAACCTCCTTAGGGAAGCCCACTCTTGAGAAAATTCCCAGGAGGGCCCTTGCCACCACAGGTGCTGTAGTGGTCCTAAGGGGAATAGCCTCTGGGTACCTGGTGGCATGATCCACTACCACCAGGATAA
>CAWUFW010022957.1:0-84854 GCA_963921515.1 Calotriton arnoldi
GGGATGATGGACGGAACGTTTGAGCCAATCAAACACTCACCCCCAGTCAACTGATCTGGGTTTAATCCATCATCATTCTTTAGCTCACTCCACCACCCCAGTTCAGACATGGCCATATGCAAATCAGTCTGACCCTGTGCCTCATGGGAACAGTCCAGCCCGAACTGCCAAGCCATGTCTTCCCTGGACCGGAAACAAGCATCCTAGGACCGGTTTCTGGCATTCCAGCCGTCATCAGCCAGGCTTGCTTGAATCCAGTGGCAAAGTGAGCAAGGGACCCACGTCTGGGCATACCCCCGCCAACTTAGGGCGAACAAAGCGATACAAAAGGGGATGATGGACGGAACGTTTGAGCCAATCAAACACTCACCCCCAGTCAACTGATCTGGGTTTAATCCATCATCATTCTTTAGCTCACTCCACCACCCCAGTTCAGACATGGCCATATGCAAATCAGTCTGACCCTGTGCCTCATGGGAACAGTCCAGCCCGAACTGCCAAGCCATGTCTTCCCTGGACCGGAAACAAGCATCCTAGGACTGGTTTCTGGCATTCCAGCCGTCATCAGCCAGGCTTGCTTGAATCCAGTGGCAAAGTGAGCAAGGGACCCACGTCTGGGCATACCCCCGCCAACTTAGGGCGAACAAAGCGATACAAAAGGGGATGATGGACGGAACGTTTGAGCCAATCAAACACTCACCCCCAGTCAACTGATCTGGGTTTAATCCATCATCATTCTTTAGCTCACTCCACCACCCCAGTTCAGACATGGCCATATGCAAATCAGTCTGACCCTGTGCCTCATGGGAACAGTCCAGCCCGAACTGCCAAGCCATGTCTTCCCTGGACCGGAAACAAGCATCCTAGGACCGGTTTCTGGCATTCCATCCGTCATCAGCCAGGCTTGCTTGAATCCAGTGGCAAAGTGAGCAAGGGACCCACGCTGGGCATACCCCCGCCAACTTAGGGCGAACAAAGCGATACAAAAGGGGATGATGGACGGAACGTTTGAGCCAATCAAACACTCACCCCCAGTCAACTGATCTGGGTTTAATCCATCATCATTCTTTAGCTCACTCCACCACCCCAGTTCAGACATGGCCATATGCAAATCAGTCTGACCCTGTGCCTCATGGGAACAGTCCAGCCCGAACTGCCAAGCCATGTCTTCCCTGGACCGGAAACAAGCATCCTAGGACCGGTTTCTGGCATTCCAGCCGTCATCAGCCAGGCTTGCTTGAATCCAGTGGCAAAGTGAGCAAGGGACCCACGTCTGGGCATACCCCCGCCAACTTAGGGCGAACAAAGCGATACAAAAGGGGATGATGGACGGAACGTTTGAGCCAATCAAACACTCACCCCCAGTCAACTGATCTGGGTTTAATCCATCATCATTCTTTAGCTCACTCCACCACCCCAGTTCAGACATGGCCATATGCAAATCAGTCTGACCCTGTGCCTCATGGGAACAGTCCAGCCCGAACTGCCAAGCCATGTCTTCCCTGGACCGGAAACAAGCATCCTAGGACCGGTTTTTGGCATTCCAGCCGTCATCAGCCAGGCTTGCTTGAATCCAGTGGCAAAGTGAGCAAGGGACCCACGTCTGGGCATACCCCCGCCAACTTAGGGCGAACAAAGCGATACAAAAGGGGATGATGGACGGAACGTTTGAGCCAATCAAACACTCACCCCCAGTCAACTGATCTGGGTTTAATCCATCATCATTCTTTAGCTCACTCCACCACCCCAGTTCAGACATGGCCATATGCAAATCAGTCTGACCCTGTGCCTCATGGGAACAGTCCAGCCCGAACTGCCAAGCCATGTCTTCCCTGGACCGGAAACAAGCATCCTAGGACCGGTTTCTGGCATTCCAGCCGTCATCAGCCAGGCTTGCTTGAATCCAGTGGCAAAGTGAGCAAGGGACCCACGTCTGGGCATACCCCCGCCAACTTAGGGCGAACAAAGCGATACAAAAGGGGATGATGGACGGAACGTTTGAGCCAATCAAACACTCACCCCCAGTCAACTGATCTGGGTTTAATCCATCATCATTCTTTAGCTCACTCCACCACCCCAGTTCAGACATGGCCATATGCAAATCAGTCTGACCCTGTGCCTCATGGGAACAGTCCAGCCCGAACTGCCAAGCCATGTCTTCCCTGGACCGGAAACAAGCATCCTAGGACCGGTTTCTGGCATTCCAGCCGTCATCAGCCAGGCTTGCTTGAATCCAGTGGCAAAGTGAGCAAGGGACCCACGTCTGGGCATACCCCCGCCAACTTAGGGCGAACAAAGCGATACAAAAGGGGATGATGGACGGAACGTTTGAGCCAATCAAACACTCACCCCCAGTCAACTGATCTGGGTTTAATCCATCATCATTCTTTAGCTCACTCCACCACCCCAGTTCAGACATGGCCATATGCAAATCAGTCTGACCCTGTGCCTCATGGGAACAGTCCAGCCCGAACTGCCAAGCCATGTCTTCCTTGGACCGGAAACAAGCATCCTAGGACCGGTTTCTGGCATTCCAGCCGTCATCAGCCAGGCTTGCTTGAATCCAGTGGCAAAGTGAGCAAGGGACCCACGTCTGGGCATACCCCCGCCAACTTAGGGCGAACAAAGCGATACAAAAGGGGATGATGGACGGAACGTTTGAGCCAATCAAACACTCACCCCCAGTCAACTGATCTGGGTTTAATCCATCATCATTCTTTAGCTCACTCCACCACCCCAGTTCAGACATGGCCATATGCAAATCAGTCTGACCCTGTGCCTCATGGGAACAGTCCAGCCCGAACTGCCAAGCCATGTCTTCCCTGGACCGGAAACAAGCATCCTAGGACCGGTTTCTGGCATTCCAGCCGTCATCAGCCAGGCTTGCTTGAATCCAGTGGCAAAGTGAGCAAGGGACCCACGTCTGGGCATACCCCCGCCAACTTAGGGCGAACAAAGCGATACAAAAGGGGATGATGGACGGAACGCTTGAGCCAATCAAACACTCACCCCCAGTCAACTGATCTGGGTTTAATCCATCATCATTCTTTAGCTCACTCCACCACCCCAGTTCAGACATGGCCATATGCAAATCAGTCTGACCCTGTGCCTCATGGGAACAGTCCAGCCCGAACTGCCAAGCCATGTCTTCCCTGGACCGGAAACAAGCATCCTAGGACCGGTTTCTGGCATTCCAGCCGTCATCAGCCAGGCTTGCTTGAATCCAGTGGCAAAGTGAGCAAGGGACCCACGTCTGGGCATACCCCCGCCAACTTAGGGCGAACAAAGCTATACAAAAGGGGATGATGGACGGAACGCTTGAGCCAATCAAACACTCACCCCCAGTCAACTGATCTGGGTTTAATCCATCATCATTCTTTAGCTCACTCCACCACCCCAGTTCAGACATGGCCATATGCAAATCAGTCTGACCCTGTGCCTCATGGGAACAGTCCAGCCCGAACTGCCAAGCCATGTCTTCCCTGGACCGGAAACAAGCATCCTAGGACCGGTTTCTGGCATTCCAGCCGTCATCAGCCAGGCTTGCTTGAATCCAGTGGCAAAGTGAGCAAGGGACCCACGTCTGGGCATACCCCCGCCAACTTAGGGCGAACAAAGCGATACAAAAGGGGATGATGGACGGAACGTTTGAGCCAATCAAACACTCACCCCCAGTCAACTGATCTGGGTTTAATCCATCATCATTCTTTAGCTCACTCCACCACCCCAGTTCAGACATGGCCATATGCAAATCAGTCTGACCCTGTGCCTCATGGGAACAGTCCAGCCCGAACTGCCAAGCCATGTCTTCCCTGGACCGGAAACAAGCATCCTAGGACCGGTTTTTGGCATTCCAGCCGTCATCAGCCAGGCTTGCTTGAATCCAGTGGCAAAGTGAGCAAGGGACCCACGTCTGGGCATACCCCCGCCAACTTAGGGCGAACAAAGCGATACAAAAGGGGATGATGGACGGAACGTTTGAGCCAATCAAACACTCACCCCCAGTCAACTGATCTGGGTTTAATCCATCATCATTCTTTAGCTCACTCCACCACCCCAGTTCAGACATGGCCATATGCAAATCAGTCTGACCAAGCACTTCACTAGACCAAGTCCACAGGGTCTAACCAAAGCAGTTAACAAGGCAACTCATAGTTATCATAAAATATAGTGCTTTGAAATATTACTCTAAGGTATCCCCACTAGGAGAGCAGAGCCTGGCCTCCAGCAGCAAAGAGAGGGATTTCACTGGATCCCTGATGCCCCTGTGCTCCCAGAGACCCTGAACACCCTGGAAGATAATGGTGTGTATCTGAGACCATGTGCTCTCATGCCCTCCAGATATTTCTGTAGCTCTGGGCTCCACTACATGTATGTAGGGGAAAACACAGGATGCAGTGGGTTGCAGGCCTGGCTGGCATAAGCGCTGGTTGTACCCTGTGCAAGTCTTTTTTGCCCACTCACCCACCCTGAGCTCCTTCTCCACTGATTCATTCACTACCACCCTCTGGCAGTACCCTTCATCTCTGCATAGCCACCCACATGCCTTTCATTTGTTTATAGTGCTACTCATAACAGTGTGGGTTGTCAGAGCACTTTACATAACTCACACGTTTTACAGACATTGAATCATACGTGTAAATTAGCCTATAGGAAATGTTACATAAGACAATAAGGATTATAAGGTGTAAGAATCACATCACCCGTATTAGTAGATAGAATATTTTTTAAGTGTTTGGCCTGGAGAAGCCCAGACTCAGGATTTAAAACTTACCACAGTGGTTAAGGTTGACTTCACTAAAAAGAATGTATTTCTATCCAACAGAACCCTTTTTAGCAACATTAGGATAACGAAATACTGGTGAACATTTTTTCTAACCTATACCATGCAGTTTGCATGCAGCTCTTGGATGACAGTTCATGGGTCATTGTGCTATATTAGGATTGGAACTTATGAACTGCAAGTAACAAAAGGATCTCTGTGACAAAAGCAGTAACCCACTGAGCTATCCCCATAAAATACAGTTCTGTGATTGGCATGGGTCATACTTTTTGCATCAGGCATAATAACCATCTGCACTACATTAATCACCAGAGTTAACTTGACATTTATTGTTGCCTGGAAACTGCTGGACTCCAGTGTTAGACTGGCCTATAGGGCAACCAGGCAGTGCCTCATGGGCTGGTCTGATAGACCAGTATGTGGGCTGTTTCTTTAGCACTTTGCAGGCCGGTTTGAAGGCCAGACGTGTCTGTGTTTACTGCTGAGTTCCCTGATATTACTACAAGCATATCCTGCAGCAAGCACACCTGCATGCAGTTTCCCTTACTTTGCAGAATACCTACACAGTGTGTCTTTACAAGTTCAAAACCAGACTAATTTACAAAAATGGGCTACTTTTTTTTAGCTATCTGGTTAGCTAATTGTGGTCACTTTTATTTTGGTGCCCAAGCCTATTTTCTGTCCCAGCCTGACCCTGCTCGAATCATAAGGAACTCTGCAGAAGATGCTTTTAAGTTATTTCCAAACACAGTACCAATTCCCCACCCCCATATCAGCACCAGGTGCAGCTGTACCAGTTGCACCACCCTAAAGCCAGCCCTGATTACAGACTCTGTTGAGGAAATGGGGTTAGTTGGGAGGGAGACAGTTTTGTATTTCCATTAGGCCTGGGTGGTTAACTCCGCTCTGTCTGCGGAGTTTTCTGAACTCTGCACTCAGCGGTGCACGTGGCTTTCTAAAAAACAGGAGTTTTTCCTTGCTCGCCGCCAACATTAAGTTGGCGAGTGCGAGCAAGGTCCAACGCTAGACCACCTCCCAGTGAGATTTCTCTGGGTGGTCACGGATGATCGCGACCACTCGCATTGAGAAACCATCCATTTGCGTTGAGGAAGCGTGCCTCTTGAGTACAAAATCTAAAGGAGCAGCAGAAAGAAGCAGCACCCTATTGCGCTGTGCGTGGTGCCATTCGCACTGATTTTCCAGCGCATGACAAACACCCGCTGCTAAAAATCTGCACGAACGGCGCACTCCACTGATTGCGGAACTCCGCGTAGCACGGCAGAAATTTTTGGTCACTACTCCATGAACTCCACCTAGGCTTAGCTTTTATAAGATCTTTCTCATATTAACAAACTTGCCACGGTCTCCTCTGTTCTCAAACTCTCTGTGAGGTCCTGATTCCACCCCTGCTTTCTTTCAGTTCCACCCCTAGTGTCTGCTTGCAAGCCTCCTGCTGAGGGTGTGCTAGAGATGAGCCATCTTCTTGCTATGTGCACTGAAGACAATCGAGTACATAGTACCATTATTCTATCCCTGCTGGTTCCTTTTATTTCAGAGTTGATTAGACACTCCACACAGTTCCTAAACTAAATGTGCAGTTCAACTTCCAACCTCACCAGGACCCCCATGTGTTGCTCCACATGACATTGACTCGAACTCGTGCAATGAATAAACATGGGCTACATGGTGACTGGACTGACATCCATTGGGAGGAACTCTCCGGGGCTTCCAGGTCACCAGGTTACAAAACAAACCAGGATGACCTTCGTGGCCTTCGCATGAGTAAGGACCAATAACAGGAGAGGAAGGAGATATTCCACGCACGGTATCAGTCGAGTGATGGTGGGTCAGAGGGAGAGTCGGCGGCAGGCACTGAGCTCTGTGCAGATTTGCATGAAGGGGGGGCTCTCCAGTCAGGCTGTGTTTAAGGAAGATCTGGAGGGCCCCACCCAGAGACTTCTCTGCACCAGAAACCAGAGCCCTGCTGACCCGTGCACCATGTCCTGTGCTCTCCTCCTCCTCGCGCTCAGCGCCCTCTGTGCAGGTGAGAGAGGGTTTAGGTTAAACTCTCTTATCAAGCACCGCAGCTTACACTTCCTTTGCCAGTGAGGCCGCCTGGTTCCTCCGACAGTGCTCTGATTCTTTCCGTCTCTGCCTTCTGTTAACTCTCTCCTTCTCTTTGCCGCAGGCTCCCTCTCCCAGTTTGTGCTGACTCATCCGCCTTCTGTTAACTCTCTCCTTCTCTTTGCCGCAGGCTCCCTCTCCCAGTTTGTGCTGACTCATCCGCCTTCTGTTAACACTCTCCTTCTCTTTGCCGCAGGCTCCCTCTCCCAGTTTGTGCTGACTCAGCCCGCCTCGGTGTCGGTGAAGCCCGGGGGGCAGGCACAGATCCCCTGCTCTGGAAGCCTCGTCAGTAAGAGGTACATACACTGGTACCAACAGAAGCCCGGCGGAGCCCCCCTACTGGTGATGTTCAAGGACGAAGAGCGTCCTGAGGGGATCCCGGACCGGTTCTCCGGGTCCAGTTCTGAGAACACGGCTACGTTAACCATCACCGGAGCCCGGCCCGAGGACGACGCCGATTACTACTGCTCGACTGTTGACGAGTCTAAGACGGCGCACAGTGAGAGAGAGAGGAAGGGAAGAGCGACAAAAACCTCAGCAGCACCGACACACACTGACTGCTCACTGACTGCACAGAGCCGCGCCCTTCAGTGCAATGATGGAAGCGTCGGGGTGCAAACCAGTTCTACCTGGAGAAGCCACCCCTGAGTGACAAGTGACCCTCATGGTGACAGTGAAATGTTTAGCACTCCCTACGCTCATAGTTAAAAACAGAAATAGAAGTATGTACAACATACTGCCGACTTGGAGCTGGGAAACCAAGGTTCGAGCCTGGGGTCGACTCCACATCGTGTGATTCTGGGCAAATCACTTAATCTCCCCGTGCCTACCAAAACAAGCATTGGCATAGCCAATAGGTCTCGCCTTTGGGACCTTATAAGTGTTTAGCCAGAGCTATTGACTTTGACAATGTCTTCAAGCTGTGCTGTAGAGAAGTGTGGCTGCTGTGCAGCATGCTGAAAAGTTATAATAAAAAAGTGTCAGAAGCATTTTTGTTACTTTATATATGACCAAGTAGGCATTATGTAAAACTGAACGACCATATTAAAAAAGTATTTACAATAAAAAATTTCCTCAGTTTTCTTTTGTTCTTGCAATGCTGGCAACTTGTTTCTGCCTATTGCAATGGTTGTTTGTTAAAGCTTTTTTTTTGAGGGGGCATAAACAATCGGAGGGTGAAGGTTGGGAACTAATACCTGCATTATAACACTAGCAGCGGCCAGACGCTAGGGGAGAATCAACAGATGCCAGATTCCGAGAGCAGGCTGAGGTGGTGCTGAGTGATGCTGAGGTGGTAGTGGTGGTGGTGGTGACTGGTGCGGAGACGATGCTGAGGTGATGCTGAATGATACTCAGGTCTTGCTGAATGATACTGCTGTGGTGCTGAGTGATGCTGTGGTGGTGCTGAGTGATATTGTCTTGGCGCTGAGTGATGCTGTGGTGGTGCTGAGTGATGCTGTGGTGGTGCTGAATGATGCTGTGGTGGTGCTGAATGATGCTGTGGTGGTGCTGAGCGATGCTGTGGTGGTGCTGAGCGATGCTGTGGTGGTGCTGAGTGATATTGTTGTGGCACTGAGTGATGCTGTTGTGATGCTGAGTGATATTGTCTTGGCGCTGAGTGATGCTGTGGTGCTGAGTGATGCTGTGGTGGTGCTGAGTGATATTGTCTTGGTGCTGAGTGATGCTGTGGTGGTGCTGAGTGATATTGTCTTGGCGCTGAGTGATGCTGTGGCGGCGCTGAGTAATGCTGTTGCAGCGCTGAGTGATGCTGTGGTGACGCTGAGTGATGCTGTTGCGGCGCTGAGTGATGCTGTGGTGGCGCTGAGTGATGCTGTGGTAGCGCTGAGTGATGCTGTGGTGGTGCTGAGTGATGCTGTGGTGGTGCTGAGTGATGCTGTGGTGGTGCTGAGTGATATTGTTGTGGCACTGAGTGATGCTGTTGTGATGCTGTGGTAGTTCTGAGTGATGCTGTGGTGGTGATGAGTGATGCTGTGGTGGTGCTGAGTGATGCTGTGGTGGCGCTGAGTGATGCTGTGGTGGCGCTGAGTGATGCTGTGGTGGCGCTGAGTGATGCTGTGGTGGCCCTGAGTGATGCTGTGGTGAAGGTGAGTGATGCTGTGGCGGTGCTGAGCAATGCTGTGGTGGTGCTGAGCGATGCTGTGGTGGCCCTGAGTGATGCTGTGGGGCCCCTGAGTGATGCTGTGGTGGTGCTGAGTGATGCAGTGTTGGCCCTGAGTGATGATGTGGTGTCGCTGAGTGAAGCTATGGTGGTGCTGAGTGATGCTGTGGTGGCGCGGAGTGATGCTGTTGTGGTGCTGAGTGATGCTGTGGTGGTGCCGAGTGATGCTGTGGTGGTGCCGAGTGATGCTGTGGTGGTGCTGAGTGATGCTGTGGTGATGGCGAGTGATGCTGTGGTGGCGCCGAGTGATGCTGTGGTGGCGCCAAGTGATGCTGTGGTCGCCCTGAGTGATGCTGTGGTGCCCCTGAGTGATGCTGTGGTGGTGCTGAGTGATGCAGTGTTGGCCCTGAGTGATGATGTGGTGTCGCTGAGTGAAGCTATGGTGGTGCTGAGTGATGCTGTGGTGGCGCGGAGTGATGTTGTGGTGCTGCTGAGTAATGCTGTGGTTGCACTGAGTGATGCTGTGATGGCGTTGAGTGATGCTGTGATGGCGTTGAGAGATGTTGTGTTGGTGCTGAGTGATGCTGTGCTGGCTCTGATTGATGCTGTGCTGGCTCTGATTGATGCTGTGGTTGCGCTGAGTGATGCTGTGGTGATGCTGAGTGATGCTGTGGTGTTGCCGAGTGAGAGATAGAGTGAAGATATAATGCCCAATTAGAGAGGGTGGTGAGAGAGAAAGAGAGAGAAAGGGTGTACATAGAATAAAGGGTGGAGCGGGATCGAGAGAGAGAAAGAAGGGGAGAGAGAGTGAATGAAGGAGTTTGAAAGAGAAACAGATAAAGGGGTGAAAGAGAGAATGAAAGGCTAAAAAAGATAGAGAGGGGAGAGTTAATTAAGTAGAGAGAGAATTAGAGAGGGGAGAGAGAGAGAAGGAGAGAGACAATAAGAGAGTGGGGGTGTGGAGTTTAAATAGAGTGAAGAAGTGACGCGGAAAAAGTAACTTTAAATATTGCTTTGTGCAGTGCGCGAATAAATATTTTTAAAAAAACAGAGTGAGACAAAAATACTGGTAATTAGGCTGTGACTCCTAATATAAAACAAATAGCGATATAAGGTGAAATCAACCCACCGAAGCAATATTTCTAACTAGACAAAAAAAGCTTGCATTTCAATGCTAATCGCTGTTGTTTTTCATGTGACTGTAGTCCAGGGCCGTCAGTTGGTAATGTGAGCTGCTGCTGCGATTGAAACATCAGAGTCCAGAGAGTTAATGAGCCATGACGAGGAAATGAGGAAGAGATAGGAAACCCAGATGGCAGCTGCGCGCGTGCACGCCATCGTGAACGCAAGCTGGGAGCCTCTCTGGTAGCACTTCCAAAAACCCCTTACTAAATGTCTCGCAGTGCAGCGCATGCGTGCTGGCTCAGCGAGACCTAAAAATGAATGTGTCCTTGTGTAACGTAACTGGTGCTCATGTTAAGCGCTCCAATACCTTCGGGTCGAGTTCGCGCTATATAAATCTGCAAACAAAAAAAACATGGCGATCTGCTGAAAAAGAACTTAATTTCACTCATGAAACTTTGCACCCACAATACCTCTTATCTAGCCATGGGCAGGATTAGTTGATGTGTTTGTAAAGAGATTTATTTAAATCAATTGCGTTACATGAAATGTCTACAATCATGCATAGGCACACTGTTCCTCTCTCTGAGGTTTATCATAATGTGTGCTTATATGTCTGTATCATAACTAGCATAGAACAAACCTAGATACAAAGCGATGGAGTAAGAAGGTGAAAGTACAGTGGGAGCTTGAAGGAAAGGATGCACCTAGGACAAAGGCGATTGGCGCCTGGGATCCATCATCTGCCGGTCATAAGTGGGGGAGGTGTTCCTTGAAGAAAAGCATTACTCATCAATGCCCTGATTACATATCTGTAATCTTCATTGCTGTTAGCCCTACGTATACTTGTACCAGTGATTACTTGTGAGGAGGGGGATCCCACCCCTTTCTGAGACAGGAAAATAATGCAGGAATATTGCTAGGAAACAACCTGCCCATGCCTCTCTATAGACCATAAAAAGGGGCTGTACTCCCAGAATCCTCCTGTTATTTTCCTTCCCCTTAAAGCAGTGGTCTTCAAACTTTTTGATGCCGAGACCCCCATCAAAATTTTTTAGGCGTAAGGACCCCTCCTGACAAAAATTTCTAGAACCTGGTAGTCCTTATCATTGACAACCATAAATGTTCTCCAGAGAAACGGTCAATCTGTGGTTGCACCTCATTAGTACCAAAATATGGCAATAAGCAACAAAAAGGGGACCAGTACAGCTTTACAAAGGGCCTTCTACAGAGCAGCAACACCTGTTGCTGCTTTTTAGTAACTTTTAAACCTTTTGAGTAAATACATCTCAAGTTTCGTTACACTAGTGCTGAAGGTCAGAATGTCCGAAGTGTGTTTAATAAAATTGCAAAATTGCAATAGAATACAACTGAATTGAGTAACGTGTGTTATTTACTGAGCTACAGCGCTTCAATATTTTGGCACCGACCACTTCATTAAAGGCCAGCTATTATGTGTTTTTTAAGTGTTCCACAAAATATTGTTGTTAGAGTGTTCCAAAAATCTACAGCGAGTCTGCTTAAAATAGTTAAATTACAATAGTTTTCAAATGTTTTGTTTAAACACATGAGAGCAGCTAACAGCTTGGTCTCCATTGACTTACTCCTAAAATGAGGTCATTTTAGGGAAAAAAACGCATTTCTTGCATATAGTCAGAGGATTTTGCGTCACCTGAGCTAATAACAGACTTAAAATCACCTGGGTGCCAACAATTTTTCTGCTGGCTATCAGTTGACTAGCATCTGATCACAGCATTGGTGGTAAGTAATGCGGAATAACGAGAGCAAATGTTTTTTCACCCTTATTGGCCGTGCTATCGCCCTTTACATTCTGTTTTGCACGGAACAAGGGCATTTTTTGTTCAGAGCTCCTATAGTTAGTGTATTACATTGTCTGTCTGTCATTCTGTCGCCTAAGTCTTCACTGCCTGAAAGGTCTTCTCCCACCATCATCTTTGGAAACAAGCATTAGCTGCTTCCATTTTGTCAGACATTCTGGGTAACCCTCCAATGCTTCCTCACTCTGCGTGGATCAATAACGTGCCTCCCAGGACAACTGAACTCAATACATAGCCTCTTTAAATTACCAATCTCTTCCTCTCTAGTCAGAAATTGTTATCTTACAATTTTACAATTTGCATTTAACTCTGCCATGTCGGTACGTCAGGTGCATGCTCGGAAGGACATACATATGCATGTATTACCATACAAAGACATTCCTTTCTCACTATCACAAATCAGTATAACAATCTGCTAATTCTTCTGCACTTTTACATGGAACTTTTTAATAAACAATCAATAGTGTTTCCCATTTAAAATGCCACTGACTTTAACAACCTTAGCCGGATGAAACTCTGAATTACGTTTCCTTGCTTTTATCCAGCAATTTACAGGTCACACAGCTTTCAGCAATGCGCACTCAACTCACTGAGCTACCGTGCCGTTTTGGTTCAGTGTTTACAAAACATGAGACAAGATTTGGACAATAGGAATAGTAGGAAAACCAGGTAGAAATTCTGGCACCACTTCCTCTTTGAATAGTGTGGAGTCGTCTCTTTAGATCAGAGTCCCCCCTGTACATTTGATAAAGAATCTTGTAATCAAATTTAATTTTGACCTACCAGTGTATAAATAGATTTGCTCAATTACTAAGAATTGTTTTTTTCAATTAAGTATACTAAAACGAGTTAGGTTTCTGTTCAACATCCAGAAAAGAATACAGATTTTCAATGCTTTGTGACTATGAGGTTTGATTACAGTAATGCTGTACATCTGGGGATCCTGCAAAAGCCTAGAATAAACCGCAATTAGTACAAAATGTCACAACGTGACTCATACTAAACATTAAAAAACAAAAGTCATTATCAAGTGCCTAAATAAACATCATTGGCTTCAGATTTTTCAGAGGGTTAACTTTAAATACATATGCTTAGTTCATAAAGCATTATATGGCGGTAGACATAGCCCTCTTACCCACATATCTAGGTTCTATACTCCCAAGTGCAGTCTGCGCCCAGAAAAGCTTGGTTATTCACCCTTCCCAAGTTTCAGAGAACTTTATGGGGACAGATTTTTTCAGTGGCTGCAGCAATGCTCTAGAACTGGTTTACACTGACTCTGAGAAGAGAACACACTGTGCTGAGATTTAGACTAGAGAGCTACTAAACACCTGGCTTTTCCACTACAAGGCTCCTGTGATTTTATATGACTGGTTAGTGATTTGCAGAAATGGTCTTTGAAAAATGAGCGCTAAGGTACCTACCTGGCTATAGCGCTTTAGAAATGCCCAAATGTAAATAAATAGCATGCAGAAAATTGCTCCTCTAATAACAAAATATTTAACGCAAAAAATAATCCTATATAAGGATGTGGGGCTCGGTGCAGTGTTAGACTGAACGTTAGTCACTGCTGCCATCATTTGCTTGGCAGATGCGCATGCTACTCACAGCAACCAGGGGCCTAACAAAGACCCCCCCCCACCCCCCACCCGCATGTGAGGGGCCCCTTCAACATATCTTTCAGGGGGCACCCTCACGTTTTGTTTAAGCCACTGTCTATTAATTATAACAGCACTCTCCAGTCCTTGAGAATTCTAAGCCAGACAGACAGCTAAACACACCTTCTGCCAGTGTGCTGGTGGCCTGAAAGAAATAAAGTGCACAACGAGTTAATCTGCAAATCCTTTGCATTTGCAGATTAACTCGTTGTGCACATTTACAATTCTTTTAGGCCAGCAACACACTGGCAGAAAGGTGTGTTTAGATGTCTGTCTGGCTTCGATTTCCCAGCACAGGAGAGTCCCTGAATAAAACTCCAGGGAAAGCATTTTAACTACGTCTGGGACGTTTTTTTCCAGCAAATGAAGAGGGCGACCCCCTTCCCATGCCTCCACGGCCCCCCTAGGGGTCGCGCCCCACAGATTGAAGACCTCTGCCTTAAAGAGACTGGTATAAGGATGAAAGGAAGAATATTTTTATGTTAAATCCTTACCTGGCCTAGTCTTATACAGCGTCTGTTCTGAGTGATTTCTGCCTTCTTAAGAAGAATTATATCAGACGTTTAAATCTTCTTAATGTAACATGAAGGCAAAACATTTGAATTATGCTAAGGTCTTTGAAAAGTGTTGGGGCCCTAGGCCCCCATAGAGTATAAGTAACAACACATACACAGTTACATGGTGTCTAGAACTGGCCCAGAGCACATGTGTCCGGCCCCTTTTATTAGCAGGGTCACATGTCCTGTGACGCCTGTAATGGATGGGTGTGGAGTGGAGTGTAAGCCAGCCCTTGGGGAGTGACTGGCATAACAAACACTAGAATTGAACTTGAACTTGAACTTGAATTGAACAGTGTGGGGGACACAACGGCTATGTGAGACGTCAATAACAGGCAAACATGTATGAGAGCGATCACATTTTGGTGATCTGGTGTCTGCACCATTTATATTTTTTAGTGCCACAATACACTGCTTTGGCGATGTGACAATACACGGTATCTATATGTATCTTCACTGTGAGAGTTCCTAACATTGAGAGAAATTAAGGAACTGATAACTTTAGTACTATGTGTATAGCTAGTAATGACTGTTTATTTATACATAGGTATTTGTTTGAAGATGCTAAAAGGAGAGGCACATTATATCTGTCTTGATAAAGGTGGCCATTACTCTGTGAACACCACCGAAATGCGTCGACGCTTGGGATAAACTAAATCCGTGTACCGGCCAGTCATTGTGATAAAAACACTTGGACTGCATATATGTCTGGCATTTGAGTTTTTTTACCTGGATTAGTCTACGGACCACTAATAAGTGTACTGTTGTATTTGCTGTCTCTCTCTCTTCATCTTTTCTTTTATCTTTCTTTTAGACTATACATTTTAATTGTTTTTAATACGTGGATATAGTGTATGTACTATTTGTAGGATTTATATATGTGATATAATATTTGTTTTTGATACTTGATGAATTTTTGCATCTCCCTCTTGATTAATTGATATGCTGTCTATGTAATACATGAAATTGTATAATGATATATGTTTTTTATAATATGAAGATTTATGAATTCTGTATAATGAACATTTTTTTTAATGGCTCCAACATTTCTTCAATAAAATATAGGTGGCATTCCATTATTAGTCAGTGGTTGTCTTGTGGCATTGCGAATATAGGTATATGGGTTTTTTGTATGATTGATATGAATGGTTTGCGGTATATTTGAGATGATTGGTTGAACAATTATTTTATTTGGTTACCAAAGGGAATTTATCTTCTTCTTTGAATAACAAACACTAGAACAGTGACCAGCCAGTCACTACATCCATCCCAAAGTATATTAAAACTGGAACAAGAAGTCCAACCTGTGGTAGAGAATAAAACAACAACAGAAAACTCCACTGAGTCTATTTGGTTGCCTTCCGAACAGGACGATGGTACAATTGCAGCTAGGATCACCAGTTCTACTTGGCACAGTTCAGCGGTGCACTGCGGATCCTATCCTCCCTGTACTCAATGCGTGGAAGTTTACAACCAAGGTCTATACGCACAGTTTACTGTGTCGGTGTATGGGGAGCGATAGTGAAGACTGTGGATGTTAAGTTTTCACAAAGACATCCTGGCTCCATAAACATCAAGCCTCTGACAATGGATGACATCCTGTTTATTGTTGCCGAGTCTTCGACAGATGCAGCAGCGTGTTGTATTCCGCTTTAGGTGTCCATATTTAGGTTTTCCTGAATCACATCCTTATATAGGCACAATTCGCATTGCCCTTATATAGGCACAGAATCCCAGTCCTTATTTAGGCATTAACCGTGCACTCCAAATACAGGCATGGTCACCGACATCCGTCCACCCTAACGTCACAACGAGTTCTTAGAAAATAGACCCTTAAGCTTCGGGAGTTTCCCTAGCACAGGACCATTGATTTCTCCAAGAACTCATCTATTATGTATGAACCGTTATACCTTGAGGGTTCATTCCTGACGTCTTCCTCTGTCCGACTTCACGTCAATGCTAACATTCCAAAGTACCTTCCAGGTATAAATATACCTTCCCTTGCCCAAGCAAGTTAGAGGAGACCTCGACTTCAGAGGAGCCCGTATCCCGGCCTGACGCACTGAGAAGACGCTGTCATCCCTGCACGCAAAGAGTCCAGCTTCCAGTGATCTGACTTCCCTCGCGGGGTGTTAGAGTTCGAGTCCGGAAAGAGATTCCCACCTCTCTCATTCTTAAGGTATGGAGCTGACTAGAACCTAGAGGGACTCTTGGCATACATACTCTTAGTATACCATACTAGAGAATACTTCACCTACTTCTTACCTTTCCCTACACCTAGACTAGGTTAGGTACACTGGGGTAGAACTAGTTTAGAGACGCATCGTATGAGTACTCGCATTTTTAGCTCATGTTATTTATGTACATGAATATATGCTAAAAGATAATGCTAGCGCAGTATTATTTATTTCTACTGCTTACGCTGTACATTATTTATCTTGCATACTGTCTTGTGATCGTAACAGCACATTTCTCTTACACGAGAAACAAGACTGTTCAATAAATCTTTTATTGAAACGCCCGTCTATTCTTTCTGTGTAACTCTGAGGAAAACTAAGCATGCACGATTGAGCTGAGTGAAACGGTTATCTATTGTTTCCACGACTCTGGGACATGTTCCGATTCTAAAGGGAAACAAAGTTGTCATGTTTTGCGGCTGCCAGAAACTACTCCCTTCTTGTTATCCAAGGAGTTTCTAGTGGCCTCTGAGCTAGCTGGCACAAGTAATTAAGTTTAATATACTCGATAGGGACATATCGACCTTAGTCCTATGTCAAACCTATAGGGTATATTATTCCAATGCGCAGAGCCTATTAGGGAAATAGGAGCTACACTACAGCGCTTCCAGCTGCTGGATGGTGAAGTAATTACCAACATCCTTCTCTAACCAGGATGCCCCTCTAATACTGGTATTCCCCTCTCATGGAATGCCCCTGAGGTCCATTTCACCAGGCTTCTACTGGACAGGGTGTACTTTACTCTGTCACTCCAATGCCATACTCTAGGCTCTTGGAGGAAGCGCTACGAGTCCCACCTTCAAGTCCCTTGATCCACCTGGAGGGTAGTTGCTTCCAGGTTGGACTACTCCTGCCATCCAGACTTTGGTTCACCAGCATTGACAGGATGGTCTTTGGAGGAACCAGCTTACAGCAAGATCTTTGTTCTTCCTGGGACCTGTGGGGGAGCTGCTGTAGACTCATCTCTCATGTCGGGTTCCCGCTCTCACTGGTAATCCCTGAGGACCTTGCCCCTGGATTGCCACGATCTGGTGTGGAGTGGTCGGATTCTCTGCTAGACCCCACGTCCGAGGTCACTCAGGACATCCGAGCAGGACCATAATCCAGTCTCCCATTTGACCCCAAAGGTGGATGGTACCAATGGCCCAGCTTGCTCTCATCTGCAGGCGCCAGGTTTGCTTGATGTAACCGAAGACTTCTGGATGGCCAGCCTCTCATGGTGCTACAGATGTTGCATGGGTACAGTGCTTCACTCCTGATGTCCAACACCCCTACAATGTTCTTGCACTCAGTCGTCTCCTGTACCTAGCAGTGTGCCAGATGTCTAATCACGCACTCCTCTCTTCTTTCTTTCTTAGGACTCCTCATGCAGTGGCCTCATCCCACACTTCTTCCTTTTCCTCTTATTTCACTTCACGACGTGGTCTAATCCCACCTTGTCTTACTCTTCTTTTTTTCTGACTAGGCCTCTCCATGTGACGTGCACTTCAGACGGGTCTCCCTGACCATGTCCTACCCCTAGGACAATGCTTTCTCCTCATCCAGTGACCAGACCTCTCATTGTGACCTTCTTCTTTTCACGACCTCTCCTACATCTTCTTCCTTCGACTTCAAGTAAATCTTCTCCGACCTCTCGCAGGTCATCTTCTCAGACATCTCGCAGGTCATCTTCTCCGACCTCTCGCAGGTCATCTTCTCAGACATCTCGCAGGTCATCTTCTCTGACCTCTCACAGGTCTCTTCTCTTGAAGATGCACTCCTAGCACCTCAATACTACGCCAATGTGGCTCTCTCTCTGCAGCCTACGGGACGGCTTCGCAGGATCTGTCACTCCCTGTGACAACATGAGCCTGCTTCCTCACCGGGCTCTCACTCTTGGGCTCCAGCCCGGACAATCATCTTCTTCGGCGTGCATCTGACTGTGCGCCCTCCATCCGTCACTTGAAAGTACACCTTCTTCTGGCACCTTGAGCTCCCCTGCTTCGGACTTGTGGTGGTGTGTATCCACCACTGGGTCCTGTCTGCTTTCACCGTGGACTTTCCTTGTTGATGTGCGGCCTCTGCACTCTGGCCAAATGCACACTGGGCAGTCTCTCTGGGTACAAGGATCCCTCTCTGGCTGCAGGTACATGGCATATCCTACACTTCTCTGCTGCCTTTTGATGTCACTCCCTTTTGTTGTCATCCTACGTTTGGCAGCTTTCATGATGGGGTATTTTGGGTTATACACTGCTAACGTTCCTTTGGACTCACACAGGTGCAGTTATCAAATGTCTTACCAATACACAAGATCCTCCACAACCATAGATCAAGCATAAATCATTTGTCCTCAAGAAGTCCTTTTTATTGACTCTGAGTTTCATCAATTATTATTCTTTCTGTTTTTTTATCTAGTTTTTCCCATGTTATCAAATGTCTCTGCGCCCTCTGTATTGAGTGTGCGGTAAAGTGTCATTACATTTCATAATCTGTAGCCTCATGAGGAACACCTCATCAAGGGCAAGCCACAGCAGCTTTCCTCAGTGCTGCATACCATTCCGTGGTACTTTGCCACAGCAGCTTTCCTATGCGCAGTAACCGCCAATGGCCAGTAGGTGGCACTGCAACTTTAATTTCAAGGCTCTTGCGTGGCTTTGTAAATTCTATATAAGCCTTTGCGTTGCACTTCGTCACCTTGCAAGGGCCACCCAAAGTCTGAGTAAATCTGCCCCAAAGGTCGTCTAGTATTCATTCTACCTACTGCATTTTCCGTCTGCCACCCTACCTCTGTTTTTTACTCTAGCAGACTCCCTTTCAAACCTGCTTTCTTTCTTTGTAACTAGTTTCCTTTTCATTTTCGGCTTTTCTGTTTCTTGCCTTTGTGTCAATATGTAATGATGGAAAATAAGTCCTGGTCCCCAAAAATGAGAGGTGGTGCCCACCCCCTAAGACTACTATCACAAGATAAGCACTGGCCATAGTACAAATCATAAGACCTGATTCAGAGGGAAAATGTGTATGCAATATTGGGATTTATGCGTCTTCACCCCACTATATGAGGAGATAGAGCCTCCTCCAGTAGATATGATGCCACATAGTAAATTAATGTTTGAATTTCTACTACATACCTTTTGAGGGTGGTTTCTGCCCTGGTGGTGGAGATCAATGCAGCCAAGGTGCAAAACTCCAACACCGGGTCACAGAACTCCAAATTGAAGGGGACAGGGAAATACCATAAACATGACCCAAACCACAAACGCTTGAAACACTTTAACACTCTAAGCACATTAATACAGCACACTTTCTTGGTTCTGTCTTCTTCCACTTGGGCTGCCTAACTAGATGCCTCACAACACCTTTAAATTCCAATATGCCGGGAGCCCTGCTCAAAAGGAAGTAGAACTTCGCAGAGGAGGAGACAGAACCTGTAGTTACTTTTGCTGTTGATCATTACAAGGAGCTAAATGGTCTGCCTCCACACACCCCCAGTGGGGCGGAAAAGACACCCATTTGGCAGGAGTTGACATACAATGCATTGGCAGTGGAGTCTCACACCTTGTGGGAACTTAAGAAAAATCAGCAGGATGAGGGGTGGTGGGTGAATAGGATTTTTTCTAGCATAAGGGTGGCACATGTTCTTACTCATGGCGGACCTAGATCTGTTCTTAATCTCATCAACCTCGATGACAACCTGCCTGTTCCAAGAAAACCCAATGCTAGGCCAGGTAGGAATTCAGCATCTTTCTCTCACAACTAGCTCTTGTATCACCACTCATGCCACTCTGTCCCCCCCCAGCTTTAACAGATACGCAGTCATCTTTCACGTCTGCCTTTCTAACAACACATTACACTTACTGGCAATACATTTAAAATGTCTTAACCTACAGTGACCAAACCTACCCAAGCCACACTCCAATGCATACATTTCTTTCACTATGTCAGTCATTGTTTTGGTTGGGGCTTATTTGCAAGCCCCTTGCGCCACTGGTGCGTCACTTTTAATATGGGAAAAAGTGATGTACCAGAGGCACAAGGGGCTTGTAAATAAACCCCTTAGGCCATATTATCAACGGCGATAACATTATCGCCGCTTTAGCGGCAGGAAACTGCTGCTAAAGCGGCGATAAGGGGCTTGATAATATGCCCTATAGAATTCCAATAGAAGCCCAGGTTCGGTTGTGAAGGACATCAAACTTGGGCGGCGATTGGAGGTCTAAAGGGCATATTATCAAGCCCCTTATCGCCGCTTTAGCGGCAGTTTCCGGCCGCTAAAATGGCGATAATGTTATCGCCGTTCTTGATAATATGGCCCCTTGTCTCTTATGAAAGACTTTTGACTCAAAAGTCTGTGCTGCAGCGTGATCTCAAGTGCTTAACGCCCCTTTGTAAATAAAGTGCAGGGCATAACGCCACCGGAACAGTGAAAAAAGTGACGCTCGGGTGGCGCAATCCCCTTGTACATATGCCCCTTGGTGTTATAAATAGACGGGTCAGCGGCTGCCACCTTTTATCGAAATGTAAATAAAGATGCACTTTCCTTTGTTGCAAATCACCCTGAATCATGAAATGAACCGATGGATCTGGTCCTAGAAATGGAATATCAACAAGGGGTGGCCTCGTTTTGTGAAAAGAGGGACACCACCATTTATTCAGGCGACTTCAAAGAAAAGAGTAAAAGTACCACTTCCCCCACCGAGGCATCCACAGAGGAGGCTAAGCAACTCAGCCTCTGACTCTAGAGGAATGAGAGAAAAGAAGTCAAGAATGGCTGAGCCTTTACTCTGGTGCAGCAGGGCATTCCTGGACTTGACCTTGAGTGGCAAACCCAAATGGAGCCCTAATCGATAAGAATATTAGATGGCAGTAGCAATGACAACATCACGTGGTCCTTTATAAATACGGGCATTATTTGATTGGGGAGCTTCTGCCTGATTCATGATTATTGTGTTCGCACAAAACAAGATTCATTTTATTCAAAAACGAATATCAGAAAAAGTCAAAGGGGGGATGGCACATCTTTAGAATCTGGAAACTACTCCTTGGTCATGGCTACAAAAAAGGACGCCTTGAAAGAGTGATCTGTGATTTGATTGCTGCATCTACTTTCACTGTGATTTTAGAAACAAACTGGCTAAGAAAATACAGTCCTTGGATTGATTGGGCCACAGCCAGCATTCATTTCACAGATTGCTTTTGTAAAAGACATTGTTTCCTGAGAAACGGTCTGTCCAGAAGACAACCTCTCTATTGCACAGCCATGACAATAGAATTCAAATTCCCGGGGGTACCAGAAGAGTATAGACTTTGAAGATGTCCTTTAAAAAGAAGGATGTGGATGCATTGCCTCCACACAGACCATATGAATGTACAATCAATTTGCAACAATAGACTAAGATTCTCCATGGATGCATTTATTTGTTTAATCCTCAAGAAGACCAAGTCCGCGTGGAATATCCAGAGCATATTTAGTAGAGGTGCATCCTTCATTCTACCTCGCCAGCTTGAGATCCCAACTTTTTTTTATTTCAAAACTATGGGGAGAGTACCGCCGTTCATCGATTACAGAGAACTGAACCAGATTACATTTTGGAAACTATAACCTTTGCCACATTTCAGTCCAATTAGATCAAGCTCAAGGTGGTAAGATTTGTCCAAAACTTGACCTGAGACGCACCTGTAATTTTGTCATCAACAGGGAAGGATATAAGTGGAAAACAGCCTCCAAGGCTCGATATGGGTATTTTCAGTATTGCGTGGTGCCCTTTGCATTGTGCAGTGCATCAGCATCAGTTCAACATTTCATTACTGATATTTTGGGGGATTTATTAGACTCCTTTGTCATCATCTAATCTAGATGATATCCTAATTTTCTATAACACACAAGAAGATCATCAAACCCATGTGAGAACTGGACTAGAGTGCTTGCAGGTGAATTCTTTCTAATGCTAAAGAAGGAAAATGTACATTTGAATCCAAGAACGTACCTTTCTGCGATTTCATATGTCAGAAAAAGGTATCCTCAGAGATGAGGAAAGGATAAAGCTGTTAAAGGCTGGGCTAATATTACCATTGTCAGAGAAATGTAGAAGTTCGTAGTATTTGCTATCTTCAATCTGCAATTTATGAAAGACTTAAAGATAGTTGTCTCTGTAAATCAGCTAACCAAGATGGGAGTGTCTTTCTACTGGGGTATTGAACTGAAAAGGCTTGGGCCCAACTAAAAGAAGACCATATTGCAGCTGCTATACTTTGTCATCTAGATCATACATTACCCTTCATAGTAGAAACAGAGACTTCCTTCCATGATATTGAGACAATTCTTTTGCAGAGACATCCAAAAACTCAAGAACTATAACCAGTGGCCTACTTGTCTCATACATAAACAGCAGAAGAACAAATTTGCACTATCTATGATCAGAAAGTGCTGACTATTCATAAAGCATTTTACCATTGGTGGAATTATTTGGAAGGAGCTTTGTTTTCGTTCACTGCCTGGACTTATCATACGAATCTTGTATATTTTAAATCTATGAAATACATTGATCCTCTATATGCAAACTGGTCATTATTTTTTTCCAGGTTTCTGTGCAATATATACTATAGTTCTGGTAATCGCCAAGGAAAGACTGATGCACTCTTAAGAACTTCGAGTAACCAATCCCTACAACAGAATCTCCTGTGATCCTTATGTTGTAAGGAAAACCTCAAGATTAACCTGAAAGTTTGTCAGAACTCTGAAAGCAACAAGAACCAGTCCATGAAGAAAGAAGGATTGAAGAACAATGGGGGAAAAGAAATATCAACACGGATATCTAAAACACAATGACAAATATTTTGTAGCTAATGTCTCCTTGCAGCTAAGATCCTACAATGGTGTCATGACAATATAATATTAGGGCACCCAGAGGTTATGAAACTCAAGGACTAGACTCTGTGGACA
The DNA here is from genome assembly GCA_963921515.1 of Calotriton arnoldi. Taxonomy (NCBI): domain Eukaryota; kingdom Metazoa; phylum Chordata; class Amphibia; order Caudata; family Salamandridae; genus Calotriton; species Calotriton arnoldi. The sequence goes on from CAWUFW010022957.1 coordinate 23,358, forward strand.
CCATGTAGGTTGAGTGGGGGTAATAGTGACAGAATGAGAGGTGCATTTCATTGTTCATTTTTGAAAAGATTTATTAAAGAGATTAGGAATCTGTCAATTTACATCCACCAATTACCACCCACAACAGATGACCAGATTGAAAGGCTTAATCAAGCAGTAGAATAGTATTTGAGGTTCTATCTCATGCAGCATCAGACAGAGTGGGTTCACTGGTTACCTCTGGCCGAGTTTGCATATAATAGATTAATGCATTTGCCTTTAGGATTCTTTTAATTTTACTGTTCATATAGGTACCTTCCTTGCGTCTGACCAGAAGTGTTTGCCCTCTCAAAGAATTCACAGTACAGATTCTGTTATAGAACCTTCATGAGGGAAAAAGCCTAGCATGAAAACAGCTTTAGAAGTGAAAGCATGTGTATACGAAATACGCAGATTTACACTGTCAAATCATTCTGCATTTATGGTTGGTGATGAAATATGGCTTTCCTAAAAGAATATGTCTGTTCCAGGGTCCTATCACACGTTTTCTGGGACCTTTCAGGATTGCAAAGTTAGTGGGCTCCAGGGCAATAAAGTTAGCCCCTACAATGCTCTGGCATATTCTTCTTGTGGTCCTTGTTTCCTAGCTTCAAACAGCTCATACACCTGTCACCACACCACCACCCCCAGTCATGAGCCATGGGTCTCTTGAATATGAAGGGGAGGAATTTATGGACTCTTGACATGTTCCGGATAAACTGCAATATTTGGTAGCATGGAGAGATTACGATACCTCCAAGTGATCATGGGAACCTGCATTATTTGTAAGAGCCTTCAGGTTGGTTAAGGCATTTCACAAAAGTTTCCTGTGGAAACCAGGCTCACAAAGAGTAATGGTGGCTATAGGGGGGAGGTTCTGTCAGAAATCAATCAATCAAACAGGGAATTGTAAGCGCGCTACTCACCCGTGAGGGTCTCAAGGCGCTGAGGGGGGATCCGCAGATCTGTTTAGCCGAATAACCAGGTCTTGAGGGTCTTCCTGAAGGTGTTCAGGGAGGGGGCGCGTCTGATGTCTGCCGGTAGCTCGTTCCAGGTCTTGGCTGCAATGTGAGAGAAGGATCTTCCACCTGCTCTGGTTCTGTGGATGGGCGGGGTTTCGGCCAGTGCGAGGTTGGAAGATCAGAGGTTTCTTTTGGGTACGTGGAAGTTGATTCTGTCGTTGAGGAATTTGGTTCCGTTGTTGTGTAGACATTTGTAGGCGTGAGTGAGGATTTTGAAAGTGACTCTTTTCTCCACGGGGAGCTAGTGGAGACTTCGTAGGTGTTGGCTTATGTGTTCGTGTCGGGGGATGCCGAGGACGAGTCTGGCGGCGGTGTTCTGTATTGTCTGGAGTTTGCAGAGTAGGGACTTGTTGATGCCGGCGTAGAGTGCGTTTCCATAGTCCAGTCTGCTGGTGAAATCAGCCTCAGACTCAGGATTCTCCAATGGTCAGTCTTATTAAAAAGTAGCCAGAAAGGAATCAACATGTAGGCAGAATACCCTTACTTATGCTGCAAAATAAGTTACACCATTGGCATAAACATACAGAGGCCTGCTAACTCTGGAAGAGGTGGAAGTGGAGGCTGGGAAGACCCTTTGTGTCTGGGGCTGAGATGCCACTTCTGGGGTATGAGAGCATTATCAGTGAAAAGGACAGCAAAAAAGGTGGTTGATGCTTAGCAAACCAACAGCGACTGCCTACTTGGCTTCTGGTACAATTTGTGGGAAACAGCCTTTACAACGAAGCTGGAACCCCGCATGCCTTTACCATGCAGACTTTACCGCGCATGCAACAATACCACGCATTACCACACAGATCTTTACAACAAATATGCCTTTACCACGCAGGACATTACAACGAATTTCAAAGTAAAGGCATGAATGGTAAAGGCATGTAAATGGTTAAAGTTTTAAAGGTAGATACATGGAAGTATTAAGTGTTTTCATTAGTTAGTGTTTATATATATATATATATATATATATATTACGGAATGTTTTTTTTAGGGTTTAGGGTGTGTATATACGAATATATTTATTGGGGTAATTCTTACCTATTACGTTTTTATCATGCATATGCCTTTACCAAACATGAATTTGCAAAAAATTTAGTTGTAAAGTCATGCGTGGTAAAGGCAAATACGTGGAAAGACTTGCGTGGTAAAGACTTACGTGGTATATATATTAGGGAATGGTTTTTTTAGGGTTTAGGGTGGGTATATAGAAACACATTTATTGGGGTAATTGTTACCTATTAAGTTTTTATCATGCATATGCCTTTACCAAACATGCATTTCCCAAAAATTTTTGTTGTAAAGTCATGCGTGGTAAAGACTTGCTTGGTAAAGACTTACGCGGTTGTGTCGCGGTCGTTGTAATGCCTGCATTGTAAAGCCATGCATGGCAATGGCTTGCGTGGTTCCATCATACTGTTCACAGTTTGCACTCATTTAGCAATTCTGTACTTTTGTTGCTTTTCCCCTTCTTTGATTTGCTTAATTTGTTAGGTTGCTCTTCAGCAGGATTTTGGTTGTGTCCCTCCTTCCCTTCTCTGTTCCTATAGTTTTGAACACAGTGGCATAACGCAAAATTTTGAGGCCCCGCTGCAGAATGCGATGAGGCGCCCCAGAGTGTGAGAAGTTGGCTTGGTATATGCTGTCCACTAATTATAGTGGGCACCTTGCACCAGTCCAAACAACACCTTATTGGAGATAGGTTAAAGACTACCTTTATTGAAAGCTATCCTAGTGGTAGCTATGGAGAGCAGCCTTCAGGCTAAGTCTTGAAGGAATGTAAAGCAGCTTGTTTTACCAGTCTATAATCTCTTGAGTGACCAAATGAAAGAGGACCACACCAGGTATATATTCAAAATATATGTATTTATTGCTAAACACACCCCTCTAGTCTCTTTATGAGGCTAGAGTTCAAGTACATAAGCTATAAGTTAGTTATCAACAGTAATAGCACAAATACACGTTTGAGCCCTAGGGGCGTACTCAAACCATATACCAGTAAAGTGGTATAAGAACCACGACTGAACTAGACACAAGGCCTAGAGCCTGTAGAAGTGCTTGGACCACAAGGAACCACCCAAGGTAGTGACACAGGGGACCCACGGGGACGCGTGCAGTGTGATAACACAGCCGCGAATCGCCGTTGACTTCTATGGGGAAAGTCGCGGTTGGAAGTTTAAAGAAAAGGGACACTTAGAAGAGGACTTGGAGCAAACCCCTTTAGAACTAGGTCGTTCTAGAGTCTATACCCACGGGAGCACCAGAGTACTCGAGTTACCTCACCCAGGGAAGCCGGGTGCATAGGTGTCTTTCGGGGTCGGGTTTCGTCGTCGTTTACTACGGCGATCTGCTGCAAAGTGCTGCTGGCGACCAAGTCGAAAGTGTTCGGGTGGATCCAAAGGTGGATCGAAGATCTGAAGAACCTGAAAGCAGAGGGGACAGAGTCTGGGTCACTAGCCAGTGACCAGGAAGGCGATGAGCGAATGCCCACCGATGTCGGGTGCTTCAGGTAGGTTGACAGTTGTCTTGACTCTTCAGCCACGAGGTCCAGGAGGCGTCGACGATGACCAGGAGCTGGATTCGAGCTGTCTCACGACGTCTGTCGCTTGCTAAGGTGTCGGCGATTGGATTGGACTCAACAAGCCTTGGCAACCGCAAGTCTTGTGGAAATAAAAGAAGGACGGTGGTGCAGACCAGCAAGGTCTGAGGGACTCACCCAGCGAGGGTAAGTCAGGGCATGCCTGGAGCAACTAGGAAAGCCCAAGCAGGATAAGATTGGCCTTCGGGAGGGCCTACTAGCCAACAGACTAGTGACCGCGAAGGAGCCTTGAGTGGACGCACTTGGAGCTGGCTCACGGGACACTCGTGGAGTGGAGGCCAGTGATCTTCGGTGCAGTCGGTGCTGGAGGCGGGGGCTACTCAAAGCCCAAAGCATAACTTCATGAGAGCCCAGGAAAAGGATGCACTTGCAAATGTGCTCGGTGTCCAGGGGTCACGGTTCCACGTTACCCACGACAGCTACGGGCCTCAGCTTTGCTGAGAACTCAGGGCAGCCTCGGGGAAGTCGGGAAATCTACCTCTGGTGATGCAAAGACTTCGGCGTCCGGCAGGAGCTTCAGCGATGCAGACCGGACAATTGCTTCTTTGGTGCCTGCCAAGCAGGGGAGTCACTCCTTGACCCCAAGGGAAATTCTTCAGTCCTCTAATCTTGAAGTAGAGCGTCGAAGGTCCAGGATTCTGTGTCAGAGTTTCGTCCAGGTAAATCTAAAGTCCTAAGGACTGGGGTCCCATACTTATACTAAGGTAGGGGGTTGGACATACTCTGTGGACCCACCTATGGGAGGGTCAGGGCAGAGGGGTGGCTACACCCCTTCCCTTTGTCCAGTTTCTCGCCAGAGCAGGGGCTGGAAGCCCCTGAGCCAGTTTGAACTGGGGTATGCACAGGGACACCAAATGTGCCCCCAGTGCAGGACTTCAAAGCACCAGAGAGTGCTCCCGCCCAGCCCCAATACACACTATCCTGTCTGGGGAGGTGGTCACACCTCCCTGGGACAGGAAACCTATTGTCCAGGCCCCCTGCCGGAGTTTCGGTCAGCAGCAGGAGGCCAGACTCGTGTCTGTGGCAGCGGCATCCATTTTGTGATGCCAGGGCTTGGAAAGAAGTTACCGGGCAGGCCGGTGTGTACATGTCTCACCCTCTAGAAGGGTGGAATGCTACCCCCGCCGCCAGAACTGGCGGGGGGGTAGTATTCCAAGATGTTTGACACCAAACACGACATGTTTCCGTGCACCCATCCCAAAGTTAGCATTTTAACGCGAGGTTATAATGCGCTTAAGAGTATATGGTCAGGCTGCACTACAAACAGCATCAGAGAAGGGTCTCCGAACGCTGCAGAGGGGCCCTGCTCAGGCAGGGGCACCCTCTCACATAGGAACCACGCACTCTGCCTTCAGGATTGATAAGGCCTGCCATAGGAGTGACTTATAGGTTTATATGTGTGTATGTAGGTAGTGATATAGGTAACCTATATCACAGTAAGGGGTGCATGCACCACCTTACCCAGGCCGCAGTAGCAGACCTGTGGTGTCCTTTTGGCTGGCCTTCCAGGGGTGGCACAATACATGCTGCAGCCCCTGGTAGGCCTCTGAGGTACCTATGCCCTGGGTACATAGTATACCATATACTAGGGACTTACAAGGGCACTCCAGATTCCAATCAGAGATGTGCCTAGGGCACATGGAAACCATTTTAGAGAGGAAGCATCTAGGCTGGGGTTCTGATTAGCTGGGCCCCAGCCAGACTAAAGTCGAAAAACAGTGAAGCATCAGCAAAAAGTGGGGGTACCCATGTGAAGCAGATCCTACTCTCCTACACAGAGTCTCCCATATCTCATCAACATACAATGGCCTTGGACTGAATGGGGCGCCAGTGAAAATTTGGGGGCCCCATGGACTGTTGGGGACCTCCTGTGCCACAGGGGCTGTAGGGGCCGTTGTTATGTCCCTGCGTGAATTACTTCCCAAAATATGTTTCTTCAACTACGTGCTTCATTTTCTCTGTGATTCTGGAAAGACTGAGGGGCATATTATCAAGCCCTCTATCGCCGCGTTAGCGGCACTTTTCTGCCGCTAATGCGGCAATATTTTTATCACACTATTAACAAGCTGCAGCTAACGGGCCTTAGCGTGAGTTTTTTAGCGATAGCGGCCGTTTTTTTACCTCTAAGCATGTCAGCGATATATATCGCTAATGACATGCAAAGTAGGCGTTCCTGACTAAAACTCCATTGAAACAGTCGCAAGCACAACTTCCCCCTATTATCAATGCCCGGGAAGCGATAGGAAACTTTGCGCTAACCGCGCTTATCGCTGGAATTTAATGCCTGGAATAAACTTGCCTTAACCATCTTGTCAATGGGGGGTGGATTGTTAGGTTAAGTACACACTTGCCTATTAGCAAGCTTTTCATTTGCGCAGTGAATTTAGCGCTGGAATTCACACGCTATTGCTGGGTTAACTTGCTATGGCTGGATTTCCTATCGCCTTTGTGATACGCGTTGATAATACCGCGCTATCACGGCGAGGAAATCCAGCGATAGCCGGCGATAAAAAAAACAGCGCTAAGCGCTTTGCGATAAACATCGCAGATCCTTGATAATATGCCCCTGAATCCTTCCATTAACTGGGCTTACCTCACTTTCAGTTGTATCCTGGTAGCTGGGTACTTGTTACCTCTTTTCCTCTACCCTACCTTGGTAAGCACCATTCTGGGACGGAGTCACAAAGTGTTATTGTGCAATTTACAGATGTACCCCTAATGTGTTGTGTATTTATCATGCAGAGACCTGAAAGTGTAGCAAGTCCTATAGTTTTAGAGTCACTGTAACATCAGAACATCACAGTTCTCTTTTTCCTTCCCCTTCTTTTCCTTAAAACAGTGTTATCCTTAGGCGAGTCCCTACACAGGCTGGAGATTCAGAGTCTTTCGGAGGTGTGTGGATTCTCTTCATTCCTGAGAAACCACAACAACTATCAAGTCCTGATACCCAACCCCAGGAAAGTACCATAGAACATTTAGAGACAAGGAAAATGGGAGTGGAAATGGAAATATTAATACATTTGTAAAAATTGTAGTTTGTTTTATAGAAAACCCCTAAAGCACAATTGCACTGCCACCATTCTGTATTCTAAAACGAGCTCCAACAAATGTGATTTTCAGAAGGAGTGTAATTTCTTTCAAAAAGTAAAACAATCAAGTCTATGGTTGGTTGAAGGTCTTGGTAAGGCTCCCAAGTGAATGACCAAACCCTGTATCCAACCAGCCAAGAGTGCAGCCACAATTGCTATGCACCGGGGGTGGGGTGGAGGGGGGGGGGCGGTTGAGGGTGGGATCAACCACAGCAATTACAGGACTTCAGCATTCATCTAATGCCATACTTATCAGCTGATGTGGAACAAAGGTCATTTTACCTGCGCGCCTTTCTCAAGCACCCCAAAAAGATATAGTTATGCAGTCTGGAAAGTGCCTGAGAGTTGTCTGCTGAAAAGTATAATTTGGATAGGTTTGTCATTTATTGTAGAAAAAGTTCTAGCATCAGTAGGAGTACCGCTAGGATGTGAATACTCACAATTTGATTGTGTACAAAACACTGGCATTTTCACTATGGAAACCTATAGTGACTTCTACTTCCATAATGAAATGTCATTGAGGTTGGAAGTAAGACTATGCACTAGAGCATGATATATGAAACATTCTCACTGCAGCTCACTCATTTTCATTGCTTTTTTCCCTGAAGAACCCGAAACCAGTGAAAAAAAACGAAGAGGGGACTTTGCATTCACAGTGACTTATTTATTAATGGCATGGGAAACAAACATTAAAATATTATGCAACTCACTGGACAGTGGTCATTTCTTTTGGCAAAAAAACATTTGTGTTTCCCAGCATCATGCATTGGGGTAGATAGTTTGCAAGCCTTTGGCTTTCATCTCATTTCATATTCCACAGCCATTGTGGGTTAACGGTGCCTATGTGAACCCTTTTATCAATACAACACTTCCAGGAAGATGTAGTTATGCACCCTGGGATACCTCTGAGGGTAGTATGTTAAAAAGTTGGATTTTGAGAGATTTTCAGACCAAGGCACAATCTCTACCTCAGTGGAGAGAACAAAGTTGGTCCAACCTGGTCTGAGATTGCTTGTGCTCCTGTTTAGAGGAGACCTGATTTTGCAGTTTGGGCTGAACAGATTCTTTAGGGAAATGATTTGCCTATGGCAGGTCTCTCTGTAGAATGGCATAGTTGTTGAAAAAGGATGGTCTGGAATGTAGTCTCAAGTGACCACCAGTAGCTGAGATTAATTCAAGATTTCTTTCCATTATCTTGTCCAGTATACACCCTTAATGTGATTGGCATGCCCAGAAGTCGGTCCTCTGCTCACTGTGCACAGGACTGAAGCTATACCTCACTACTGAGATCTCAGTAGGTCAAAACTTGTCTGAGTTTGCTTGTGTTCTTGTCTGGAGGGGATCTGGTCTGGCAGTTCTGGCTAGACTGTTGCTATTGGAGCAGGACAAGACCAATTTGTATGTAGCAGGTCTCTGTATAGAGTGGAATAGTGGGATAAAAAAACGATGATCTGTAATCCAGCCGGAGGTATCACAAGTAGTTGAGATTCAATCAAACATTTCTTATATCATCTTGTTGGTTGTTTCAGTGAACGCCCTAAGGATGACAGAGATGCCCAGACATGAGCCCCCAACTGAATGTGCCACACGACTCATGCTACATCTCACTGACAAGCCTGATAGAGCTCAACTTTGCTCTTTCATTTGTAGGGTTGCATTATAATTACGGATAGTTTGCATCAACATATAATCTGTTGTTCTGTTAACATTAGGTTACTAGAATGTAAATTGTAACAAGGTGTAAGTAAAGTGCTAGATTTTCTTCATGTAATCAAAGAATTAACATAGTAAATGTGCGTGTTTAGATGAAATCATATACGTGTGAAGTGTATTCATGACTAATGAACGTTTTCATAATAAGGCTTCTATAATTTGTGTATATTAATGGCCTATATATTCATGCATTTTAAACGTGTGCTCTGTTCTTATGTTAGCCGAACCTGGTAGGCCTAACTTTAGTTTCTCCCTGTTCGCTCTCGTGTTGAAGGTTGTTAATTAGAATTTATGTGCTTGTGGAATTTTCTACTTTTTATGATTCTGTTGGAGGTGCAAGAATTGGTCCTCTTTAGTTAGAATAACGTCTTTGTTTCAGGAGTTAGACAGACATAGGGAGGAGCGGATGCCTTCGAACAAGCTGAGCTGATAATGTAGGAGGATGTCTTTCGTGTCTGGAAGGCCTGGGAACCAAGGTCATTGAACAGGAGCCTGGAGAGCACCATTGCTTCATGGAAAGTTACCTACAAGGAGGTGTCTAACTGGATGAGGCAGTCTCGTGATGTATTTGGGGGGAGTGATTTTTGACTTTTGTATTGGGGTTAGGGACAGAGTCGGGGACTTCTGCCTGGAGTGGGAATAGTAATTGTAACCCCTCCGTTATCCAACACTTTCCCTACTGTAGCACTCCCTGGAGTGGGAATAGTAATTTTATCCCCACCACTATCCAACACTTTCCCTACTGTTGCAGTCACTGGAGTGGGAATAGTAATTGTAACCCCTCCGTTATCCAACACTTTCCCTACTGTAGCACTCCCTGGAGTGGGAATAGTAATTTTATCCCCACCACTATCCAACACTTTCCCTACTGTTGCACTCCCTGGAGTGGGAATAGTAATTTTTACCCCTACGCTATCCAACACTTTCCCTACTGTAGCACTCCCTGGAGTGATAATAGTAAATTATTCCCCTCCGCTATCCAACACTTTCCCTATCGTTGCACTCCCTGGAGTGGGAATAGTAATTTTTACCCCTACGCTATCCAACACTTTCCCTATTGTTGCACTCTCTGGAGTGGGAATAGTACATTTTACCCCTACGCTATCCAACACTTTCCCTACTCTTGCACTTGCTGGAGTGGGAATAGTACATTTTACCCCTACGATATTCAACACTTTCCCTACTGTTGCACTTTATGAAGTGGAAATAGTAATTTTATACCCTTAGCTATCCAACACTTTCCGTACTGTTGAACTCGCTAGAGTGGGAATATTATTTTTATCCCCTCCGCTATCCCACACTTTCCCTACTGTTGCACTCCTTGGAGTGAGAATAGTAAATTATTCCCCTCCGCTATCCAACACTTTCCTTACTGTAGCACTCCCTGGAGTGGGAATAGTAATTTTTACCCCTACGCTATTCAACACTTTCCTTAATGTTGCACTCCCTGGAGTGGGAATAGTAAATTATTCCCCTCCGCTGTCCAACACTTTCCTACTGTTGCACTCCCTGGAGTGGGAATAGTAATTTTTACCCCTACGCTATCCAACACTTTCCTTACTGTTGCACTCCCTGCAGTGGGAATAGTAAATTATTCCCCTCCGCTATCCAACACTTTCCCTACTGTTGCACTCTCTGGAGTGGGAATAGTACATTTTACCCCTACGCTATCCAACACTTTCCCTACTGTTGCACTTCCTGGAGTGGGAATAGTAATTTTATCCCCTCTGCTATCCAACATTTTCACTACTGTTGCAGTTAATGAAGTGTCAAATGAAATTGTAAAATCTATAAATATTTTAATATTTGAATTTATTATATATATATTTTAATTATATTTTTAATTTACTGGTGTATGTATATATATGTATTTATAATTTTTTATAAGTTTTTAATATTTTAGAATTTATTAAAATCATTATTTATTAGTTATATTAATGGTTACCGGAAGCCCTTACGGTACCGGTCACCATTGGACCTGTATTCTCTGTATATGATCCAAATCAAGGGGAAAGCAGCAGCCAGCAAAAGACAGGACTAGGAGAGGGAATCAACTCAGGGGGAAATGTCACAATGGATGGGAAAGGCCCATTCTTGGTGCCTGTGGATGCTAGTACACCATCAGCAGCAACTGCAGACCCTTCTAGGGTGTGTGTTGGGTCCAATACGGTAAGGACAGGTACATTGGCCAATTCCCAGTCCGATTTGAGAATGTGGAAAGCTCCAGTTAGAGGACCTATAGGAAGGATTTTGGAGGTAGGAGTGAGCCATTGAGCTTCTGGAAGTCAGCACGTCCCACAGAATACAGGGTCAGAAGATTGACGGGGGAATCAGAGTTGTAAAAGGGGAGGGCAAACTAGTGTGTCGAGTCAGGGAACGATCAAGGTTGCTATGAAGGCAAAATTGTTAGATGTGGTGAAACTGAAAGCAGAAGTAGACGAGATACTTGATGGGAACTTGACTTTGGAAAGGATAGAACTGTATGAGCAGGATGAGTTGTTGTTTGTGGCGAAGGATATTACTCGTAAGGCAAAGTGGGCGCATGAGAAGTTGACTGAACTTTCCCAGAGATATAATGTGGACTTGACGAAAACTAAAATGCTACAGGGAAGTCATAGGTAACATTACAGTGATCAGGAATTGGAAGAGAAAAGGATAATGGGTTTGAAAACACATATTCGGGAGTTGGTCATAGGAATGCCCTCATGGAGCATGCTTGACAAGTGGGAAGAAATATGGTCTAAGAAAAAGAGTATTAAGAAATGGTTAGGAGATACGCCACCTCCCGGAGGGGGGATCGCGGTAGTGGAAGTTTACCCATTGAGAGAGGTACCAAGTGGGGGTATGTGCATGTGCCTTGGAGAAGGGGTAGTTTAGCAGGGTTTACAAATGTTTTTCCTCAGCTGAAGGAGAAACCCGCTGAATGGTACAAGAAAGTTAACTGTTTTGTAAAAATTTCAAATGTGTTGTGGATTGACTTGAATACCTTGTTTGATATTGTCGTCCCAAGTGATTTATGGACTGCGTGTAAAATTGCTGTAAATTGGCCATCTGCAGAACCAGAAAGAGATCCCATAGAGCATGGCCCTTCCCCTGAGATTATGAAAAAGTTTGAACAGGTAATCACATGGTTGCAGACTAAGGTTGCCCCACAGGATATTGATTGGCTTAAGATAGATCGAACCACCCAAGAGCCTAAGGAGTCAGTGCATACTTACTATGAGAGGCTTTTGCAAGCCTTTAAGCAGTACAGTGGGCTGGATACTCTAGACCCTAAGGATATGGAACAGTTTGTTTCCAAGTTTGTGCTAGGATTGAGGCCAGAGATTAGCTTCATGATCCAACAACATTTGATCTGCTGGCAGAATATGTCTGTGGATGAAATCTTATGCTTATGCCAGGTACTGTAGTGATGAAGTGGAGTCTAAGCATAGGAAGATGAAAGACAAGCTAATGCTGGTACAGTTGAGAAATGCGGATAAGGTAGAGCAGACACAGATAAATGGAGGAACTTTGGGTCGGAGACAAGGGAATAGTCAGGAAGGGACCCAAAATGTGTCGGCCCCTATGGGACAGGGATAAGGAAGAGGAACAGATCCCAAATTAGGAACAGACCTAGGCACTTTAAGGAGGACCACTGCCTGTCATTATTGTCACATGACCGGACAGTGGAAGCACGAGTGTTGAGCAAATCCAGCAAATCAGATACAAGATGAGGAGATAACATAAGTGGCGATGTTATGAATACCGTGACATGACCTAGATCCATGAATGGAGGGGGTTTGAGTCAGCAGGTGCAAGTACCCCAACCTCCGAGGATCCCACAGGGTAACCGGGTGTACCAACAAATGCCTTTCATTGAGACTTTTGACGATCTTGATCCGGATCCGTTACAATGACTGTGCCCGAGGGGGGGAGGAAGACTGTGTTCTTGGAGCAGTCTTGGAGGTAGACCAGAGTGGACCGTTTTTGGAGGCAGATGTTGACATTCAGCCTATTACATTCTTGGTTGATACTGGTGCTACCCGTTCTACTGTGAGATCAACAGTAGTTCCCAACCTACCTCTCTCGGGACAATCGATCCAAGTTGTAGGAGTTGCCAATAAAAGAATGACCAATCCATTGACAAATGAGTTACCTTAAGAATAGGAACATCCCAGGATCGTCACCAGTTTGTTGTGTGCGATTTGAGTCCAGTTTGTTTGTTAGGGCGTGACCTTTTGTGTAAGTCAAATTGTACCATCTATTGCACGCCCAAGGGAATAGAATTACAGACTAATGATGATGACATCGCATTTAAAATGGTGAGTCAACATTTCTGTACAGAAATGTTCCCCGTGCTAACAGTGGAGGAGCTGCCATATGACTTGAGAGACGTTGTCTCTCCTGTGGTGTGGGACTTAACAGGTGAGGAGATAGGACTAATTAGAGGGGTTGAGCCAGTTAAGATACAAATTAAAGCCAATGCTGAATTTCCGGGAATGCCGCAGCCCAACTTGACCCCAGAAACGGTGGCAGGAATAACACCTGTAATTGAGTTCATGATCGCATAGGGCATTTTAAAGGAGATCAGAGAAAGCCCATGCAATTCACCCATTATGGTATTGCAAAAGCCGAATGGCAAGTAAAGGATTGTTCAGGACCTGTGAAAGGTCTACGTGATTGTGATTCCATGTTGTCCTGTGGTACCGACTCCAGCTGTGATCCTATTTCAAATCCCTTGTGAAGCAGAATGGTTTACTGTCATAGATTTGTGTCAGGCATTCTTTTCGATACCCTTGCACGAGGAAAGACAATTTTTATTTGCTTTCCGGCAGGAAAACTGTGTATTAATGTGGTGTCGTATTTCACAAAGGTATAATGAAAGTCCATCTATCTTTAACTAGATCTTGAAAAAGAACCTTGAGAGTCTAGTGTTGCTGCAGAGTTCAGTACTTGTGCAATATATTGACGATCTCCTGATTGCTTGCGAGACCGAGGACGCTTGTAGGATCAATACAGTCGCTCTGTTAAATCATATGGCAGAAAATGAGCACAAGGTGCCTCCGAGCAAACTCCAGTACTGTTTACCTGAGGTCCAGTATTTGGGTAATCGTAGTGAGAAAGGCAAGAGAAAGGTGTCACCAGATCGCATTGAGGCAATCTTGCAAATGAATCCGCCTACTACTCAAAAGGAAGTCTGGATTTTTTTGGGAATGGTCAGCTATTGTCGACAGTAGATTCCCAACTTTTCACTGAAGGCAAAGCCTTTACAGAGACTGACATGCAAGGACGTGAGTGATCCAGTACCATGGGATAATGACTGTCTGTTCACCTTCTTGGAGCTGAGAGAGAGCTTGTTTCATGACCCGGCTCTGGGAATGCCTGATTACAATAAAGCGTTTTCGCTCTTTTGCTGCGAGCAGGAGGGGTATGCACTAGCTGTACTCACCCAGAAACATGGGGGTGTCCATAGACCAGTGGCCTACTTATCAGCTACATTAGATCCTGTATCTTCTGTGTTGCCCGGATGTCTCAGATCCGTCGCTGCAACTGGTGTCAGCATTGAGAGATGCAAACGTTTTGTGATGGTTCATCCACTTACTGTTTATGTTCCACACTCAGTTGAGCTCCTGATGACGAGGACCAAAACACAGCATCCGACCAACAATAGGCTCACCCATTAGGAGCAGGTCATCTTGGCCTCTGAGAATGTTACCTTGAAAAGATGCCCTATGTTAAATCCTGCTACTTTGATGCCTATTCCAAATCTTGAAGTGGAAGATTGTGGGACCATGGCTGACTGGATGTGACTGAACTTTGTACCAAACCGAGGCCCAACATTGTTGATGAACCACTGCCTGAATCAGAACAAGTCTTTTTGTTGATGGTTCATGTTTAAGAGACAATGAGGGTTATCTGAGAGCAGCGTTTGCTGTCTCCACTATTTCTGGAGTTGTGGAAGCTGCTTGGTTACAGGAAGTATACTCCGCAAAAGTAGCTGAAATCAATGCTTTGACCCATGCATGTCTTGTTTCTGATTAAATCCGAGTCACCATCTATACCGATAGCCAGTATGGATTCGGTGTGGTTCATGACTTCGGACAGCTATGGTCACAGATGGGGTTCTTAATGTCATCAGATCTCCTATCAGAAATGGGGAATATGTGAGACAACTGTTGGAAGCTTTGAAGTGGCTGAAGTAAGTGACAGTAGTAAAGTGCGCTGCTCATGGAAAGGGGGAAGATTTTGTCACGAAGGGTAACTGCTTTGCTGATGAAGTTGCATGCTTTTGTGCTGTACATGCTTGCATTTGCAATGGGAAATACTCAGGAGAGAGCACAGAAAAGACCCAGCCCAGCATGATGTTAGCCATAGCAGACACTTGGGACGAGGTCAAGCGTCTGCAGGGAGAAGTGTCAGACCAAGAAGAAGCTGGTTGTATTAAGGCAGGTTGTGAGAAACGAGATGATGGCATTTGGGTTTCAACCGATGGTAGAGCAGTGTTGCCAGATTGTTTGTTGAGTCATATGGCAAGGCAGATTCATGAAGCAGTTCACCTTGGGAGAGATGCTATGGTGCAAGTGATCAGAAAACGTGGTTCAATCCAAAGTTTTGTGTGTTTGCTAAAGCAGAGTGTGCCATAGGTGTGTTACATATCAACAAATAAATGCTGTAAAGAAAACTGTGATTGCCTTGAGTCACATTGGGAGGTCAGGAGGTACTTTCAAAAAGATACAGTTAGATTTCATTGAGATGCCCAGGTGCAATGGACTGAGGTACATCTTGGTGACGGTGTGCGTTTTTTCACTAAGGGTTGAGGCATATCCAACTAGGAGGTGTGATAGTCTCACAATAGCAAAGTTATTGCTTAGAGTTGATACTGCGGTTCGGATGTCCATCCTCCAGGTGACTCACCACAAGCAGGGGAGTCAGTACGGGCCCCGAGCAATCTGGGTAGCCCACAGAATTCAAAGATGACCTTCAAGAGGACCCACAGGCCGGAGGCACTGGAGTCGCAAGAGGACCTCGAGCAGCTCACCAAATATGCAGGCCCATGATGCAAGTGATGTGGTAAGGATGAAGATCTTGGTCACTAGAGATGCATGAGGTTGGGGCTACTTGGAGCCCGAAGATCTTGATGGAAGGAAGCCAACAAGCCTTTGCAACAGCATGTTGACGCGGAGCACAAGGGTTCGGTTTGGCAGCTCCGACAAAGGATACTGGCCTCAAACTTGGTGAGAGGACAGGGCAGGCCTCGAGGGATGTGAAGAACCACCTGTGTAGCAGAGCCTTCCGGAGTCCATGGGAGCCCAGGATCAGCAGACCGGTCAGCTTAGTTGCGGTGCCTACAGATGCAGGGAAGTGACTCCTTCACTTCAAGGGAGATTTCTTCAGGTGTCTTGGATGCCCACAGGCCTTGGAAGGTTCCTGTATGGAGCACATGCACGGATGTTGCAGCAGACGAGCAGGGCAACGAGATCAGGTTGCAGCCTTGATGCCCAGAGTGAAGTCCAGCGAAGTCCAGAGTGCCCACACGGTTAAAGAAGAAGTGGTGTCTTGGAATGAATCTTGTCCCACGACGAATCTAGGGACACACCCTCAGGTAAGCCCTTAAGTACCCTAAGGAAAGGGTTGGGATGATTCAGGGTTCCCTCCCAAGGGAGGGATCGGACAGTGGGGAGGATACTCCCATGTCCTTTGTCCAGTTTCGTGCCAGAGCGTGAGCCAATGGCTCCCTGAGCTGGTTTGAACTGGACTATGCAAGGAGGGCACCAAAAGTGGAGCTGGCAAGCGCTCCCACCCAGCCCCAATACACTAAACTGTGTCTGGGAGGTGGTGACACCTCCCTGTGACAGGATACCTATTGTTCTGTATTCCCCTGCTCCAGCTTGGCTCAGCAGCAGGAGGGCAGCATCGTGTCTCTGGTCGGCAGCATCCATGTTGTGCTGTCCGGGTCTAGAAGACTGGTACCGGGAGCACTGAGGGCCTCCTGGAGGAGCTTTACAGTTCTTGGAATCATACCTCCCACACCGTTCACGGTGTGGGGGGTATGATTCCAACATGGATAGGGTTCATTACAGCCAGTTTCAAGATGGTCATCGCGTATTGACATGGTGCCCCTCTATATATTATATGGCTGTCTCACTTACAACCCGGGAGAATGGACTCCGTCGGCTGTTGGGGTGTCCTGCTCATGCAGGGGCACCCTCACCCTTAGAACTAAGCACCCTGGGCCTGCCTTAGGGGTGACTTATAGTTTTTTAGTGCAGTGACCTTAGATATAGGGAAACCTATATCTTTCGTAAGTGGTGCTAGCACCAGCGTACACAGGCTGCAATGGCAGGCCTGTGTTACAAATTGAGTGGTTTCCCAAGGGTGGCATAATACATGCTTCAGCCCATGGGGGACCCCAGGTAAACCTATGCGCTGGATACCTTAGTACCATATACTAGGGACTGATAAGTGTACCACAGTGTCCAACCTGGGATGTACCTAAGTACTTTCCATACCAATTTGGGGGAGAAAGCACAGAGACTGGGGTCCTATTTAGCAGGATCCCAGTCAGACTAGTCAGAAACCATCACAGCACCAGGCAAAAAGTGGAGGTAACCATGCAGAAGGACCCTACCTTCCTACAGTATGTTAACTGACATAGAAAATAAATTTGTAGATCAGATAGCAGATAGGCATAGGCAATCACTATTTAGGCCTAACTGGGGAGATGTAAAAATTGAGTGGACTAAGGCGGAGTTAGCCCATAAGGCAAAGGGAAGTTATGGTCCAATAGCTTTAGATTTACAACAACGAGGGAAACTTTGCATCAGACAGACACAGACATATTATAATAAGATATGTGTGGGACAGAGTGTGTGTGATCACATTTTCCTGATTAAGGATTCTGTAAAGAAGTCCTTGCTGGATACGATATAGGTGGTGCCGAATGTGTATTTTGTGTGTGGGAAGAAAGCGTATGTTCGATTGCCACAAAATTGGTATGGCACATGTTATGTAGCTGTCGTATTTCCCAAGATTTATCACGTGGAAGATTTGTGGCCATTGGAAGGGAAGCAGTTTAATCAAGAGAAACGTGGTACCAGTGCAGGAGAAATTGTAGGAGAGGTGTTTGAGGCAATGATACCAAGTCTTGGAGTGGTTCTGAATGAAGTGAAGATTAGAAAGTTGTCAACTATTGTGGATAAGTTGTCAGTGAATACAGCCCAGTCTTACTTGTGGATGGAGAGATGGTCTCGATAAGGCATATGGTGATGCAAAATCATCTTGCTTTAGACGTATTGGGCCTCATTATGATGGCGAAAGGACCGCCACCGCAGGGCAGGCGGTGGCAACTGCCGGCCCTGCGGTGACGGTCCTTCCGCCATCGAACGGAATTTTCCCACCGCCAGATTATGTTGGCGGTGAGAACATGACAGCGTCCGCTGCGGATGCAAAGACCGGCCGCCGCCAGCAATCGTACCGATTGCCTGGAGAACGGTGCAGGGGGCCCAAAATGGTGGCGTGCCTAGCAGGCACTGTCCACCAGATTAGGATGCATGCCAGAACCTGCCTTTCCATGGCGGCGATGCCGCCATGGAAAGGCATACAGTGTTTTGCATCGGGGCCCGTTGCAGGCCTCCGGGGGGATGGGGGGGTGGGGGCTGCACTTGGGGGGTACCTATGGTACCCCCCTACATTGCAATATACAAGGTGGCAGGCACCGCACGGTGCCTGTCACATTGTGCATGGCAATGCATGACGTGCCTCTTTAACAGTGCGGCGGGTGGTGCTCACAGCACTGCCCGCCGCAATGTTAAAGTCGAGGATGCGCCCGCCAGTGTGGCGGGCGCATCCTAATTGGCCTGGCGGAACCGCCGCACCTCTGGCGGTCGGTCCCGTTTTCCATTACGGTGGCGGGCAGGCAAAGCCCGCCCGCCATAGTAATGGGGCCCATTGTTAGCAAAAGAAGGCGGAGTCTGTAAAATGTTGAGGGTTCACCAGTGCTGTACTTATATCCAAGACCATAGTATGGATCTGAGGAAATATATAAGTAACATCACTGAGATAAACCATTAGATACATGCTCTGGCAACAGAGGGAATCCGGGACAAAATTGGCCAAGGATTTGGAAAGGTTTGAAGTTGGTTGGCCAATCTTGGAAAAGGATTTCTTGGTTATATCTTGAAGCCCATCATAATAGTTGTGGTTTGTGTTATCATTTTATTAGGTGCCATCAGAGCTTATAAGTGGCATAGAGCAAGACAGGCTGAGATTTCTCTTAGACGGCAGGAAAGGAGAATGGAAAGACTGCTGGACAGTCACTATGAGAATCTCAAGAATCTGGAAAGGTTTAGACAGGGAAAACTGGCTACAACTTCTGTTTAGGTCGGTCTTTTATGCAGGGAGACCTTTCTACAGGCAAATGATTCTGATTGTGATGACACTAGTCATCAGAAGGGGGGACTGATAGAGTGCAACCTTGCGCTTTCATTTGTAGGGGTGCATTGTAATTACAGATAGTTCGCATCCACATACAATCTGTTGTTGTATTAACATTAAGTTACTAGAAAATAAATTGTAACAACGTGTAAGTAAAGTGCTAGATATTTTCTTCATGTAATCAAAGATTTTTTTTGTTTTAAGTTTGAGTTTATTAAGGAATAACAAGAAAAAGAACAGCAATAAAATGAATAGAACAAATCCTATTTAACATAAAAATTTTGTAAGGAAAACAATAATATATAAGGATAGAACTATTATGCTGTATTAAAAAAAACATACACTATATAAACAATAAGGGGAAAGGGCAAGGGAAGGGGAGTGATATGTAATTAATATAAAAAAATTAAGAGTAAAAGACATAGGAAATAAATAATTTAACATTGTAAGCATAACAATAACTAAGATTGAATAACGTGATATAAACATAGGGGTCTAAAAACCTTCTAACCAACTAGGAGTAGAGAGGCAAAGGGAGAAATTAAGGTGGTTTCCGTACATCATCTGATACATTCATAATTTTAACATTAGAAGAGGCAGACAGAGATAAATATGTTGTTAAAGGAAGCCATAAAAGATCTCTTTTAATTGCTAGAGATATAGGGGAAACATAATTAGTGTCTAGTCGATGATGAAAACAGACAGTGTTCCACCAGGATCTGAAAGTGACTTTATCTGCCTGCTTCCAATTTGAGGTTATTAAATGAAAAGCAATAGCTGGGCCATTGGGGTGATAGAGTGCCTAGAAATATATTTGTTAAGGAAAAAGGGACCTGAACTTTGAATATTATCTTAATTTGGGACCAGACCAACTGCCAAAATTGGTGGATAGGGGGACACTCAAACAACATGTGCTTTAAGTCAGCAGAAGGACAAGGGCAGGACCAACAAGTAGAGGACACATCTGATGAAAAAGATGCTAGAATCACTGGAGAAAATAGCACACGTTGATAAATGAAGTAAAGGGTTTGCGTGGTATTCGCACCTTGAGATGTTTTGTGAAGCTTAGACCATAATTTGTCCCATGTAGTGATTGGCCAACTTTGTGATAAATCCTTTTCCCAAGCCAATTCAATCATAGATTTGAGTCTTTCTGGGGGCAGTTGTAAAGATTTGTATATAGTGGATGCAGAGGGGGAAGTGTCCAATATTGAAGAGAGGTTTTTGTAATTTGCAGGAAGGTTAGAAGTTCTTGGTAAAGTAAGGAGATATTGATTAAGGGAGGAACATAGAAGACTATGTTCCTCCCTTAATATTGCAAACTAGAGGACGCTGGTAAAGAAAATTTAGTTTGGAGATCAGAAAAAAAAGGGGTTGATCATCAAGTAAAAGCTGAGATATCCAACGTAAGCCTTTAGAACGCCAAGTTTTCCAGTATATAGAGCGATTATGGATTCGTAATGATTTATTATGCCAAATGGGTTGTTGTTGTTAGGAGTTAGTTGAGGGATATGATGATGATAAGAGAGGAACCAAGAGTTTACGGGAGTGGGAAATGACGGCAGAACGTAAAGATGAAATATTAGTAGTGAAAGTGAGGATTTCCTTAAAATCGAAAGGGGCAATAAGAAATTTCTCTATTTTTAGCCACAATGGAGGATATATAGGGAGTTCCATAGAGAGCCAGCGGGCAGCTTGCTTTAGGGAGAGAGCGGAATGATAAGTTTTAAAATCAGGAAACCTAAGACCTCCATTAGGTCTATCCTTTTTAAAGAAGACAAAGCTATACGAGGGGGTTTGTCTTTCCATAGAAATTTTGTTAAGGTAGAATCAATTTTCTTGAAGTAATATCCAGGAATGTGTATTGGAATCATAGAGATAATATATAATATAAGAGGAGAGAGCATCATTTTAATCGAGTCCAATCGACCCCACCAAGAGAGAAAAAGGGGGTGCCAACGTGTAATAGTGTCATTCAATTTTTTGGTGATATAATCAAAATGTAACTTTAGTGTTTCAGGAATTAATGGGGCGAACCACAAGCCCAAATATTTTATTTTAGATGGTTGCCATGAAAAACCGGAATGAACAAAGAGATGTTTTTGACATAAAACATTTAAAGGTAAGACTTCACATTTGTCAGTGTTAAGACGGTAGCCTGAGAGCTGAAAAAAGGAGGCTACTTGTTGAAGAAAAGGGGGAAGAGAAGTTGCAGGGTTAGAACAATATAAAAGAATGTCATCGGCGTATACTGACATTTTGACCTGATGTGGACCAAATTGAAATCCTGAAATATGTTCATCTTGCCTAATCTTGGTTAAAAAGGGTACTAGCGCTATGACTAATAACAAAGGTAATTAGGGGCATCCTTGTCGCACTCCTCTAAGCAATGGGAAGTAATCAGAAGTTTTACTGTTGATAAATATTGAAGCTTTGGGGCCTGAGTATAACAAAGAAATTAAAGCAATCAACTTAGGATGAAAGCCAGCCCATTTTAATGCATGAAACATAAAGTCCCAGCCAATCCTATCGAAGGCCTTTTCTGCATCCAAAGCAATAGCGGCAATAGGGTAATCCAAGGATGAGGCTTTGCTGAGGACATTGAAGAAGACCCAAGAATTGTCAGAGGCTAGTCTTCCCTTAACGAAGCCAGATTGTTCAGGGCCAATCAGATCAGGTAAAACGGGATCAATACGAAGTGCCAAAAGCTTTGCAAAGATCTTCTAGTCAGTATTAACTAGGGAAATGGGCCAATAATTCTTACAAAGAGAGTGATCTTTATCTTCCTTTGGGATTAAGAGGATCAAGGCTTCCTGAATTGTGCCCTGAGATGAACCATTATCAGAGAAAGGTTCAAATAAAAGTAAAAGATTAGGTAAAAGGAGTTTTGCAAAATGATCATAAAACTCAATAGTAAAGCCATCTGGTCCGGGCGCTTTCCCGCGTCATATCACCGAGACTGCATGGGAAATTTCCGCTAAAGAAATATCTATTCCCAAGGGATCAAAATCAATGTGTTGAGAAGGAGGAGAAGCAATGGATTGAAAATAAGTAGAATGATCATACTGTTCTGGTAGAGTTTCAGGCATATATAAATCCTTATAAAATGAAACAAATTCATTTAAACTATCATTATCTTTAAAAATAGGAGAACCAGTAGGGCCCTGTAAAGATTCTATTCTAGTTCTTTCCTTTCTTACTTTCAAGTAGTTAGCCAGCATTTTCCCCATTTTATTTTGACCCCCATAATAGTGAGAACTACTTTTCAATAAGTAATTAGAGGCGGCATCTGTAGATAATCTGTTAAAAGTAAGTTTAGCGTCAATAAGATTTTTCAAGGACTCATTATTAGATTGATAATAAGTATATTCTAACGGTTTAATTTTACTAAGTAGTTGAGTGGATTGGGCCTCTAGGAATTTTTTCTTTTGTGATACAAAATGTATAATAAAACCCCTGGCGGCTGGTTTAAAGGAACCCCATATCATAACAAAAGGAGATTCTGGGGTTGAGTTAATAGTAAAAAATTTGGAGGCAAAGGAATTAAATCGTTGACAGAAATTAGGATCTAGAAGTAGGGAATTATTAAAGCGCCATCTTCCTGGGTGAGGAGAAAAAGGGATAATGTCTATATCTACATGAACAGGAGCGTGGTCTGAGATTAAAATTGATCCAATTTCAGATTGAATAGCATGTTGGGCCAAAGATTTACTTAGGAAAAGGTAATCAATACGGGATTGTGAGTGATGTGAGGCTGAGTAAAAACTATACTCTCGAAGATCAGGGTGGCAAAGTCACCAAATATCAACCAACGATTTGCGACGTACTGTGGATGTAAATTATGAATGCATTTTAGAGGGAACAAACTTAACTCTTGAATGTCCATCTAATATGGGATCGTGGATTTGGTTACAGTCACCACCAAATATAATATAATCATCATCCGATAAAAGCAGTTTGTCAGAAACATTAGTCCAGAAAACGTTATCGACCGAAGTTATGTTATGTTATATGCATTTGTAGCACGCTCGGCTACTCCAGAGAGTGTCCCGGCGCGAAACCTGAGAGGATCATATGCCAGAGTTTAAAACAAGAAGGTTTTCAGCTTTTTCTTAAAAGTAGGGCCATATACATTAAAAATAACCAGAGGAATCTTATCTATGAGAAGTTTAACAATAACCCAACAACACAACCTTCAGCATCGGATTCCTATTGAACAAGAGAGACATGTCATTTTTTATGACATAAGATCAAAACCCCATTTTTCTTACCTAAAGCTGGAGAATTAAACACATGACCCACCCAACATCTCTTCAGCTTGGAAGCTTCATCTTCAGAAATATGAGATTCTTGAAGTAAAGCAATATCAGTTTTTATTTTCGCTGAGATAGCACCCGTTGCCTTTTAATATGGTTGCTTAGTCCTTTAATATTCCAGGTAGTAACCCAAAATGTAACTTAAGGATAAAAGTATGAACAAACAATATGCTTACAAGAGCGAGAATAGAATTAGAATAAGATAGATATAAGTAAGAAAAGTGAAAGAAATGAAGCATTTGTTTTATGAAAGAAAGCATAAGGGAGGAAGGAGTAAAGTAGATAAAGTAAAAAGAAATTGATAAGAAGAAACCATAGAAGAGAACACCAATAGAAGAAAGATAAGACAAAAAACAAAAAGACAGTACAAGTCATACAAATGACGACTGAAGAACATACCTACAAACACAAGACAAAATGAGGGATGGCAACACCAGAAGACGATGACGACAGCACTGGAACTCCACCGAACCTCAGGGGAACCACGGATAAGGATGTCAACATATATGGGAGACCATATGGGAAACGGATAGCGGGAAAAATACACCTGTATAAGGAGGAAAGAAAACATTATGAATAAGACCCTAGAAGAGAGGGATAAGAGAGAGAGTAGATAAAACAACTTAATGCTTGAGCATTACAAAAATACAAGCGAAACAACATTCAGGGAGTTACATAGATAAGAAGACATCCAAACAGGGCGAAGCAAAATAATAAATCAAGTAGATTTTGAAATATCCATGACATCAGCTCCATGTTGACGAAGAAATTCCTGCAAAGCAGCTGGTTCCTCAAAAGTGGTAATCTTTTCCTTATAGGTGACCTTGAAAAGGCAGGGATGGATTAGTACAAATCTGGCATTAATAGATCGCAACTGAGGACGGAGATCAAGAAATTTTTTCAGACGATCTGCAGTAGCTTTAGCATCATCCCGAGAGAAAAATAGTCGATGACCTTCCCAAAAAATGTGTTTCTTGGTCTTAACAGCAGACAGGACTTGTAAGAGGTCAGTATATTGCAGGAAAAACATGATGACTCCACGTGGTTTTGCAGATATCTTGGGACCAAGTCGGTGAGCCCTTTGAATATTAAGTGGAGAAGTAGCAGTTATGTCCAGGAGCTTAGGCAAAAATGTCTGATAAAAGACGGTTGGATTGGAACCCTCAATATTTTCGGGAAGACCATAAATTCGGAGGTTATTCCGCGAATTTCGGCTTTCTAAATCTTCAATGTGTTTTTTCAGGAGAGATATTTCAGACTCTAGAAATGAAATGCGCGAACATGGGATTGAAGAGAATCTGTTCTTTGTTCCACAACGAGTACACGCGATTCTATTGAAGACCACTTGTCATCTAGGTGTTGCAGAGTTTTATTGGTTTCCTCCATGAAGGGTTTCAAAGCACGAATTTCCTCAAGAATTACATCCATGGAGGCTGAGGAAGAGTTCACTGGAGGCGGAGGGTCTTTTTTCGGTCGCTTGGTGGAAATCACAGATATTTTGCTTGGAAGCTGTGTTTTGGGGATGGCGCCTGGTGTATGGTCAAGTTTCTGAGGAGAAATGTCCTCCATTTCGTTGTGAGTAGAGTCTGAGTCTGAATGTACAGTATGTTTGGAGGAAGTAGAGAGTATAAGGTTCCTTAGTCTCCCCATAAAAAGAAAAAGGGAGTTTAATAAACAGTGCGTACTTTTAACCTTCAGAAACAGTACAGCAAAGTAAGGCACACTGTGAGAAGAAGAAGGCTTCAACTCTAAAAGAGCAGAGCACACCGGAATATATCAGGAAATCGCAGGGTCCACCCCCTCAATCAATAGATTCACTATAGGTGTAGACAGTAGAGAATAATGTTTACATAATGAGTGTATTTAAGCTCTCCAACCATAATGAAGAAATTTCTCCACAAAAATTGAATACTCTAAGGAGTAAAGGCACAAAAAACGAAGTGAAGATGTTTGTTCTTCCTAAAATAAATGTGCCAGTGCACTGAGGAAAGGCTTCAAAAACATTCTGAATAAGGATGCCTTTAATTATAGGAGCGGATAAAATGCCATTATAACACTGGAAACGCTGCAGCATAAAAATAAAAACAGCTCCAGCAACTCACCACATCGTGAGGAGAGATGCCTCAAATCTCGTCCCTCGGCGAGCGCTGGAAGCGGTCCCTATCACATGAAGGTTCCTCGGTCCGCCGGAGCTCCGTGCGATCACGCCATCTTGGAACGGCGCCGAAACCACGCCCCGTAATCAAAGAATTAACATAGTAAATGTGCGTGTTTAGATGAAATCATATACGTGTGAAGTGTATTCATGACTAATGAACTTTTTCATAATAAGCCTTATATAATGTGTGTATATTAATGGCTCATATATTCATGCATTTTAAATGTGTGCGCTGTTCTTATGTTAGCCGAACCTGGTAGGCCTAACTTTCCTTTCTCCCTGTTCACTCTCGTGTTGAAGGTTGTTAATTAGATTTTATGTGCTTGTGGAATTTTCTTCTTTCCATGTTTCTGTTGCAGGTGAAAGAATTTGTCCTCGTTAGTTAGAATAACATCTTTGTTTCAGGAGTTAGACAGACATAGGGAGGAAAGGATTCGTTTGTACAAGCAAAGCTGATAATGTAGGAGGATGTCTTTCGTGTCTGGAAGGCCTGGGAATCAAGGTCATCGAACAGGAGCCTGGAAAGCAACATTGCTTCATGGAAAGTTATCCACAAGGAGGTGTCTAACTGGATGAGGCAGTCTTGTCATGTGTTTGGCGGTGTGATTTTTGACTTTCGTATTGGGGTTAGGGACAGAGTCCTGGAACTTCTGCCTTACCTGGTGAGAGGAGAGCATCTTAGAATGAGCTCTGTAGCTTTACATTACTCGACCCATTAAACGTGAGTGCGCTTCCTAGAAAGACTTCACGTGCTGACACCTTTCTGGGGACTTGCCTGGGAAAATGCTAAGTAGGGATGTCAATTAGAAGTAGTGTTGGGACAGTTTAATGCTTTTTGCTTACGAACCGCCAATGAAGAAGGCTCTTGATCTAGTTTCTATAATCATTTGTGTCCTGATTCTGGAACTGGTTATTCTGTGCATGTTGCACTGTCTAAATTGTTTTCATAGGTTTGGTTTTGTATTAGTGCCCATGTATCTTTACACTCTCGTCTTGAGGTGTTTGTATGTCCAACTTTTCTTAGCTTTATAATAAATATATTACATATATTTACATATAGCATGTCTATCTGAATTGGCATAGTGGATGAAAAACAGTGGCCTGGAATGCAGCGAGCAATCAGCAATGGTTGAGAGTAATTGAAGCCTCCCTTCTATCTCTTTGTTGCAGTGTGACAGGAATGCCTAGACCTCGGTCCCGTTTTAACTGTGCCAGAGGGTTTATGGTATGCCTCACTAAGGAGACATAATTAATCAAAACTAGTCTGGATTTTTTTGTTTTGAAACTGGGAGGAGCCCTGGCCTTGCAGGTCTGGCTGGATGGTTCCTATTGGAGCAGGACTAAGGCATATTTGCATACAGTAGTCTCTGTCCCCAGGTGATTGTCAGTGGTATTTGCAGGCATTTCTCCCATCACTTCTTGTGTGTTTGATGTAAGACCCTAAGTGGTTTTGGGTATGCCCAGACTTGGGTCTCGTACTTACTGAGCCACTAGAACCAAGCTGAACGAGAGTGAAGAGGCCCAACTGGGTGATAACTGGTCATGGGTTGCCTTGGTTCTGGTTCAAAGAGGACCTGGCTCAGCAGCTTGGGCTGGGCAGCTCCTATAGGAGCAAGACCAATGCTGATTGATATATGTCTGGGTCTAATATGAGGTGACAAAGTGGGAAAACAATCTTGAGTTTGAATGCTACACTGAGTGATTGGCATAGGTCAGACTATTTGCAAGCATTCCTCCCATCACGTTTTGTGCATTTGGGGCCTCTGGATCAGCCAGCAGTGCAGCCATTTCTTCTGGGAAAATTTTGGGTGTTCCCCTTTATCATGATGGCTATGCACCGTTTGTTCCATTTCATAGATCTGCCTGAATTGTTGCTTGTCCTTGCCATGTTTAGGTTAAGTCTGATATTTTGAGTTTCTTACAAATTCATCAAGGGGGCATGTTTAAATGTTGGGTGAGTAAAAATGTTCATTTGCTAATAACTTTGGCAAATTTTATGACATTCGCACAAACTTTTTCAGGAATTTACTTATGTAGATTTTTGTTGAAATATCTAGCTAAGCCAAGTGTAGTGATCCCAGGTTCCAAGCAGATTTGACAATAGGATGTAAAGTCCCAAGAAGAGTAAAATAAAAACTTTGATTTGTTAAAGACTTTAGTATACAACAAAATGATGGATGGAATGCTTGAATTAATTTCAGCCTCTGGGAATCACTCGGGCAGCATCCCAGTCCATTGTTATTTTGCACACAATGGCACCTCAATTTGGACCCAGGCAAATTCAGATCAGTATGACCCTGCTCCAATGGGAACAGTCCAGTCCGAAATGTCAGGTCAGGTCCTTCCTGAACCAGAACACAAACAACCCAGGACTGGTTTCACCCTAGTCATGGGCACATCAGCCGGGTATAGCTTGGTTCCAGTGACAGTGTGCATGGGATCACTTTTATGTATACTTCAGTTTTTAAGAACTTTGCCACCATTTGACAGATTTACACAATGGTTGAGACGCTATACTGGTTGAGATGCAAACTGCATGGATTCTGGCCTTGTGAAAGGTTAGTTGCCTGCAGCAAACCACTGTAGAAGATGTCCAAAGGCTACATGCAGCAGTGGTTAACTGCAAGTTGGTTTTGCACAGGATGTGGCCTAAGGCAAGCCCTGTATTTAGTCCCAGCTGTAAGCGAGAAGGTCTTGCAGAACGGTGCATAGGCAGCAGCATGATACAGTGGTGTGATTATTCATCTGCACAACTGCCATGCAACCACCACACCTACCATGCACCCACCACA
Organism: Calotriton arnoldi; assembly: GCA_963921515.1. Lineage (NCBI taxonomy): Eukaryota > Metazoa > Chordata > Amphibia > Caudata > Salamandridae > Calotriton > Calotriton arnoldi. Next base: position 51,469 of record CAWUFW010022957.1, read on the forward strand.
TATATCCACACAACCACCAGCAAAACAAGGAGCCTTTCCATCTAAAATCACAGTTAATATGCAATACTGCAGTAATGGTTAGCTTTGGCAATAGCATTTTTGTGTATGTGTTAATAAAAACTTCATTTAAAAAAACTATTAAAGATCAGTTATGGTTACAATTTAAACCTCAAAAAACACCTGAAAGTCCTCAGTTATAGTTAGCTCAGCAAACCATAGCTTGCACACCTACCATACAATCGGTAACTCACACTGGTATGTGTCTGTCCCGCCTTACTTAACGACAGAAGGATGCTGCTACAGGGCGAATGGAACAAACTTGGTGTCTGATTCTGTCATCAAACCATCATAGCAGCCATGAATCTGGAAAACACAATGCTTAACATCCGGTTCACCAAGTTTGTCTCAAGAGAGGAACACATTATTTTTAACGCAGCCGGAGCGCCTGTAATCCCATCCCCGGTTTTTTCCCTTTTTTTCCTTTCTGGGGATGCTTGAGACTATACTGGATGGCCGGACTCTTAGGGACTAGAGTTAAATCTGCTTTTGTTTTTTGTTTTTTTTTCCTCTTAAGTGCTTTTAATGGAACCGCACCCTTTTTAATAATGACGTTTTTGTACCCCCCGGCAGATATCCTTCTTTCAGATAAAGAATGTCGTTGGAAAATTATGTAAACTTAAATCTGGGATTCCCTGACCCAATGTAATTTTGTAATATCCTAGTTTTTAACTTTTGTATTAACGGCTCATTTTTAATCTTTTTATTTTTTATTTTTTATTAACCACAAAGTGTTACCTAATTGTAATAATTTTAAATAATCAAACAATACAGTTTTTTCCATACGGTAACTCACACACCAAGATCAGTGCTTTTGATCTCACAATGATTATAACAACAAATAATAGGACTTTACACATCTTTAAATGTAAGCACATACACAAATAAAGTGATTATACTGTATCCAAAGTTCTGCCTTTGATAACGTCAAAAGGATAGCAATAGGTCACATCACTAGAGCGATCAATTTTGTCATTTGTGAGTGCATCCATTAAATATATAATTTATAATATATAACATATAATAAAGCCCATAGTCCAGTGCTGAGCAGTGAGTAATTCTCCCTAGTGCGTACGGTATTCTGGTGTATTCATGCCTGTGAGCTATGGTTTCACTGCTGGGTGCGGCGTGGTAGTTTAGTGCCCCCATTATGCAGTGACCTGTGGTGTGATAGCATCCATTGTATGCTTTATTGTGAATGGCTGTCTTTAAGATGCAGTGCACTACCATAGATATGTCTAAATACTTTGCAATGCAGTGTGGTGGTTAGTGTCCCTGGGGTGCAGTAGAGTGTAATGCTGCAGGATAGGTGCTGGAAGTTGGGGTGCTGGGAGCGCTGCAGCATCCCCAAAATAATTATGCTAGGGTTCAGAGGGTGAATGAGCAATAATGATGCATTTTAATTACGTTTTATTGTGTCACATTTGCTCTACAGTTCAAAGACAGAGGTCAAATGTCAGGCAGTCCTCTGACAAATTGCTGCTTATTCTGTATATATGGACGTTGGTCTATTCTTTCTCTGACTGCAAAGTGAAAGGATTTTAGAAAGTGAACTATGTGACAATCTTGCTGGCATACAAAGAGTGTGAAAGGAAAGGCTGTAGGATATCATTTTTGTAACACACACACAAAAAATGAATACCTGTAAATGGAATGTACAAATATTTCAAACTATATTAGGAGTTAGGTAAGATTAAATGAAGCTAATTTATTTTGTAATTCTGAACTGTGATGGAAACAAAGATTTAAATAGGATCAAAATAAATCAAGAAACTTTACTTTGTGATTTGCAAATGATAAGTATTTGCTGAGATTGGGTTTCCACACATTATTGTTTGAGCACTGTTGTATAGTTCTATCAGTAAAACTCCAAGTCTGTGGTAAATTTAGCAGACATTCAATAGAAAATGTGCTGTTGGTATGTGACAGTGTGCTACCACGTCCTGCTTTAGTAATATACTTGCAAGAGTGTACTCTAAAATGCACCATCAGCCACATACCACACCCATACCACTTTGCAGCTGATTGGGCTCGGCTCATTTGCTCTTGGTATAATGGTTGGATGTTTTTCACAATTTCTATGACTTCAGTAATGTAACATTGATGGCAGTACCCCCACTCTGAAAATTGTTAAAGCACCACTGTGCTTTAGTACTTCTTGGGTGCAGTGTGGTTTTATTGTTAGTGCTCCCCATGTGCACTGCAGTGTGCTCGGTTCCTGTCCCCAGGGTGAACACACCAGACTTGAAGCTCCATTGCAAACAACCACTAATGCACCTCTTACATCTCCAATGCAATTCCCAAGTCAGTCACAGTGCTTGTAGGTCATGAGTGACCACCAATCAGAAACCCAGGACGCCACATTCAGACATCTCTGCATGTACATTTCCCTAGAGCCCAATCTGCCTGACATGCACACACCATCAGTGACAGCTGACATTCTCATCACCAGACTTTCACAAAGACAAAACAAAGTGTGTGCACGATGAGCTGATTTGCATAAAAGAAAGTGCTCCCAGCACTGCAGGGGGATTAAAAACCACAGCTGAAGATCCTTGCCCACCGACGCACCAGAAAGCAGCGGTGTGATGGACGCCTGTGCAATATCGTGGGCTCCTCTGCTTGTCCTCAGCGTGCTATGTTCATGTACGGTAATAAATGGTGTCATCTAACTTCCTTATCTTTGAATCTAGAATGTTTTCTGGACTCAAGATGTTGACACACCGTGTCATGTTCTTTTATAACAGCAGTCTGTTTTTGTTCCCTTTTTCAGGTTCCAGCTCATAGCCTGCGTTCAGTCAGCAGTCCTCTGTGATAGTCTCCCCGGGTGGGACAGCCTCTCTGCCCTGTGTTATGAGCAGCGGGTACAGTGTGAGTAAGTATTACATCGTCTGGTATCAACAGAGACCCCACGGCCCTCCAAAATATAATCTTAAAAATTCACCCTGACTCTACCAACGAGCTCGTCCCCGGAGTCCCCGCTCGGTTCTCCAGCTCCAAAGACCTCTCCAACAACAGCTGCATCTTAGCCATCACAGGGGCGCTGGCCGAGGACGATGCTGTCTATCACTGTGGCATGGACTGCATTTTCTGTCTTAACCAACATCCATCCTGCGTTCTTGGTAGAGTTATTACATAGGCCACTATTTAGGAGTATCCCAAATCTTTCAGAATGTTTGTCAACCATGTGAATCCATAGGCAGCCATCGCTGATAGGCGGAAAAGCTTGTTCTTGATCTAAATGATAGTATGGTTTAAATCTGTTTTTATTGTGCGTTCAGTTGACTCTTACACTCAGCAACAACCACTGGATCATGGGGAAGCAGTGGTATTTTCTAAGCTGACATTGTGCAATATCTTGAAAGTAAACTCTTCCTACTTACCCATCCTCCCTCCTGCCTCCCTCTGGCTTCAGTAAGGGTAAGTCTTCTCTTGCTGGTGGGCGCTTTAGGAACCGTTGCATTGATCCCTCTCTTTGGACCCACTAGCCTAATCCTTGGTGTGAAGGTACAGGGCTAGGGTAATTGTTTGATCTGTGATACGTGGTTGTTTGAGGCAGAGCATCCTCAAATATTTCGGGCATGTGAGCTTGCAGGATTACTGAGACAGGACCCATGTTTTCCCAAACTGGATTTCCCTCGCCTCCAAGTTACATGAGATTTTTTTCATACCTAAGAGTTCCCATAGTCTGTTGAGCTATGTACTCTATTTTGGGACCTCCATAATGCCAAAATCAACTGTTTGGCTGTACATAGGGCTAATGTGATCACTTTGCTCTCAAGCTGAACGCTGTGGGTGTGTTTGCCTGTTTGGAACATCCAGTAAGATGTATGGTGGGAATTGCAGATTGTAACTAAATGATTTCACAACCTATGAAAGCCAATAATTCAACAATAAGAGAATTACTACATAACACAGGTCTTACTGAACTCTGCGGTGGATGGTGCTTTCATGACCTTAGTATCTACCAGGCTACAGATGTCATACCCCTGGACACCACAGAGTCCTTAAAAATACAAACAGGGCAACTATCATGCCTAGTCCCACTACACTAGGGAACCGTGCAGGGGTAACAATATAGGCACAAGGATGGAACATGGTGAAAACTCTGGAGATGGTAAGCCATACAACTAGGTGAAAAGTTTCCAGGCAGCTACTTCATGCTCACCTAAGGCTTATGAATCCCTCTGTCTACAAAGCAACTTCAGAGGTGGATCTGACCAGGTAGCGAGTACTCTTCTACGTTAGATGGTTTAGTCCTTCCCCCAAATTTACAGCACCCATTCTCCACACTTTCCATCACCTGCGAGTGAGGAATCTTGGAACTTCTAGTTTCAGTTGTTTCTTCACTCCTGTTTTCAGTCAGCCCTTAAGACCTGCAAACTGATGGTTCATGACTTTCCTTATCCTAAGTCTGACACAAGAGTGTCTGCTTTCACCCTTATTCTTTGCGCTCGTAAATGAACTATTGGTGACCAAAGTATGAAAAGACCAATAGTTACAGAGCTTTCACCCCAATGGTAAAAAGATCAACAGTATGCTAAATATGTGTACCTTTAATCACCAAAGAGAGTGATATCACTAAAACTTTAATCAATGATTTCTCTGAGGGCATAAAGTTAGTCAGGCTAAAACTTAAGTGCTAATCCTCAGTGCTCTGCTACAGATATTACTTGTCAAAATACAATCAAACGTTGTCAACAATAGTTCAGTAAGGTACAAGGGAGTAAACATTAAAACAAACATTACAAAGCTCTGTGAATCAAACTATATTCCATTGCAGCAACATATAAAGAGCCAATTAGAAGTTTGCAACCAATGATACACTCCAAGACAGGATAAGCATAATAAAAATCTTTAAAAATGACATTTTTACCCTGATGTTTATTTCTGCTGCAAACTATTGATTGCTACCTGCCCCCCAAAAAAACTTCAAATAACTGAATGCAATCATTCTAAGATTTAGACCAGGAACAAGAGTCATGTTAACCATCAGAGATTAAATGAGACTCTATTAAGGACATGCTGGGTTTTGCCAGCCGGTGAAATGTATGATATTGAAGCCTCTTTAGGGTGTCCCTGTTGGCTAACTAACCCAGAATCTTGAAAAGAATCTAGTAGGCCCTCATGGGTTTAAACAATGTCTATTCAAGTTTATGAGGATTCATACTTCAAGAAAGCAAGATATAAGATCTACATATTTATTTAACATTTTTTATGCCCTGATAAAATATTTTAAAATACCCAAATTCCACAAGCTGATCCGAATATGGGATAATCTGTTAACCCCTAAGGAATTCACTGAGGGCAGCCATGGCTGCAGACGAAGGGTATTTCAGTAACTGGAGATTTAATTAGTGAGGGATCAGTCAAAATCTTGTTCAGAAACTGGTCCTTTTCGATCTGACATCTAGAGGTACAGTTTTCAAATATTTTCAGCGTGGGAACTGGTTATTTATTTTAATCTATACAGGACCACGTCCATTTCTAGATGATGAAAAAAATATATAAAAATAGGCCCAGGCGAAATTTGCATTTTGCCAGCATAGTTTTGCATAATTTCTGTAATTCTGTGTTACTCTTGTTATGTGAAAATCCCAAAATGATACTTTTACGCCACATTATGTAATTATGTGTCCTAAGCTGTAAAATTTAGCATGAGTGCAGGGGAACAGGGTGAGCAACAGAACACCGCTGCATTTCACAGTGGTTTTTGTACTAAAATGCATTTCACACTAAATATAGCACTAAATGCAGTTTTTTGCATTTTGTATAAATATACATAATTTTATATAATTTTCCCAGATTTCTGCATAACTCTGCAAATACAAATAACACAAGTTTTGCACACCCCTTATTTCAAACTCCACTTGGGTCACTTCAATGTCCTTGCATTCAATTTAATGCTCTTGTTCTTATCTTCCAATAACCTAGTCCAACGCTTCAAATAATTTCAAAGTCTGACATGATTACTTGTGGAGATCCAATCCTGATTGATTAGTTAGATCATCTCTTATTCACTTTAATGTTAACTTTAACCTGCAGCAAACTCAGAAAGATCAATCCTGCTTCTGGGATACTAAAATCATCAATATTAACAATGTGGGGATCCTTGCTTTCTGTAGTCTGCCTCCTATTTGTCATCATGACAACATAAACACTTCCTCTTCCAGCCTCACTGAATGCATGTCTTATCTTCTTGATGACTCAGCTGAAGTTCGGAGGAATATGAAAAAGTCTAAAACCTCTGCACGCTGGTTCTCTGAAGATCTCTTCGAGGAAAGGAAATCTCTCACAGTACTTGAGAATCTTTGGCAGCAGTCATCTTCCCTTTCCAGTCTGGATCTCTTCAGGATGACTAAAAGATTATCTAAGAAAAATGTTTTCAATGCAAAGGCCTCTCACATCAAATTCCATATAAATTCTGGCAAAAGTCACCCAAAATAACTATTTGAGGTAGTCAAAATGGCAACCAAGGGGGGTGTGGCCATCAGGGGAATTAAGCAGGCACTGGGCTTGGGCACTCTGCTCCATATCACCCCAACTTTCTTCTTACAGACTGCCCACTGGAGCCCACGAGGCAGAATTTTTGAGTGTTGCACTACAGCGCATTATCAACACTGTTGCTGATTCCCAAGAGCCTAAGCCGGCGCTGTTTGGCAGAGCTGTCTTCATGGCCCGAGGTTTCTGCGGTGTCGGTTAACTTGGGTACACTTCAGCAGAGGAGCTGAGAGAGTGGAAACCGAGGTGGCTGGGAGCAGCGGCTCGGAAGGCCAGCCCCGACGATGTGACTGGCGGCTGTCGGGGGACAGCAACCACCAAGGAAAGACTTTGCAGCCTGACGAGAGGTGGAGCATTTTTTGCTGAAAATAAAGGAACAGGTTGGAACCATATGCACAGATCTTATGGGGTACTTAAAAGACATTCAGAAGGATATAACTGACCTTGGGTCTGAGTAGATGGCATTGAACAAAATATGGTTACTAGATCAGACGGGCCCCATCATCCAGGCATCCGATTGTTGGCTTTAGAAGACAGATATGATGAGTTAGCTCTAAAAAACAAGAGGATCTAGAGAATAGGTCCAGGCAAAACAACATACGCATCCGAAGTCTCCTGAAGTAGGGGAAAGCCAAGACATCCAACTCCATGCCCAGAAACTTCTGCATCATCCTGGGGACCGACCCAATGATCCTCCTTTTCGTCTGGACCATAGCCACAAAACAAACCCCGATGGAAAGAGTAGGGAGGCGCTGCCCGATATTCTAACTAGAGTGCACTGCTTTAAGGAAAATAAGGCATTTATTGCACATGGTCTTACATTGGGTGTTATTGTATTTGAGGGCCATAAACTGACTTTTTACTGCAATATTGCTATACTATGTCAACACTCCAAAGACATGGGGCATGAGACAGATTACAGACTCCGTTCACAACGAATATGGTACATTGCAATGCGATTTATTACATCGCGTGCTTTTACAACGCGGTCGTTACAACGACCGCGTTGTTAGTACGCAATGCATTTACATCGCAAGTCATTACAATGACTTGCACTAGGGGGCGCGCTGGACTTAGAAATAGTATTAATTAATATTCCTACTCCAGTTTGCGCAACAGTAGGGAAGGTGTTGGAATTCATTTCCAATACCTCAGTGCCCCCTAGTGCAAGTTGTTGGAATGACTTGCGATGTAAATGCATCACGACTAACAACGCGGTCGTTGTAATGACCGCATTGTAATGGTACAGCGATGTAATGACAGCGTTTTAAACGCTGTTTCCCGTTCACAACCACCAGCAACAAGGTTCCTTATGAATAGGGACTCCCAAATTTGATATTCAAATGGCAGGGGCAGAAGCACTACATCAAGGCACTACAGGAAGTGCAGCACATCCTAGAGATAGCTGAAGGGGAGGTTGCTCAAATCCCCCCCCCGCTGGGACCAAGGGGATCTGAATCTACTCCGACAATGGCACATTGAGAAAATAAATTGTGGGGTGCACTGCCACTGACAGAGATCAAGAAGGCAAATTGAGCTGCAGTCAAGGAAGCTGGGAAAATAAACTGGGCCGCACAGTCTCCCGAAGAGGGAGAGGACAAATGCTACCCTTAGATGGACCTGGGAGAGGAGGATGACACAGAACAGTTTTTTTTTTTTTTTTATATAGCGAACCAAAGGTATCAGAGCATTTTACAAGAGCACCAGTTGCGTTACAGACGGACACATTCATTTTGTAGGCACGGGCCAATTCAGTGATTTGCCCAGAATCACAGGATGATGAGCGTCCTTGCCGAGACTCAAACCTGGTTCCTCAGTTTCAAGGTCGACCCTCTAGCTGTTAAGCCACATCCTCATATGAGTCCAGAACATCCCAGGGCTAAAAGGGGTAATTGGGGCAGGAGTGAGGAGGGGCGTGGTGAGTCATGGGTACACTCAGTCCAGATAAAGATGACCACTGGCTACATTGGATTTTGGGACTTGAGTTTAAATGTCCTTCCCCATTTTATAGATTTACTTTTGTGAGGGGTGGGAGGATTGAAAGGGAGGGATGTCAAATGGTCAGCATCAGGAGATGGGGTTGAGGGCCTGCACTGGGACCTGGCACATAGGGAGCTAGGGCTTACGCTCAGTGGTACCAACACAAAAGGCCCGCTTACATGGCATACCTCCTTAAAGATGAAAATTGTCAGTCTCAACATTAAAAGGTTTATTTCACCTGCTAATAGATTCACTGTTATTATAATATTTTTAAATTGAAAAGGAGCTGAAACCTGCATACTCGCAGTGCATCACCACATACTACTGACAAAATATTTCCCCAGGCAAAATTTCGCCTCCACAACCACAAAAAGAGCTGCGGTGGCATTTCTATTTAGTAGGGACTTTGAAGGGGATGTGCTGGAAGCCTTTACAGGTATAAAGAGTAGGGATCTCAGGAGGGTGGAGATTCCAAACTGGCAACCACAAATTCACTATTCTCAATATCTATGCACCTACCATACAACAGTTGCTGTTCCTCAAACTGGCTATTTCCACAGGGCTGGAGCACAGGAAAATCTGCTCATGGGAGGTAATCTGAATATAGTGATGGATTACGTGGGAGCCCATCTGAAAGCACAGTTGACTATGGAAAGGGTTCAAACAATTGTCTCCGATGGTGGTGATTGAGTCCTTGATGATGAGTCTATTGGGGGCTGTGAGAAATGTGGTTAATTATATAGCGTGGTTGTGCGACCTCACCATGTAATAAACTCAATACCTGTAATGGTACAGTCAGATTCGTTTGAAAAACCCTAGTTCAACCCTGGGTAGCTGTTGTCCTGAGCAGTCAGGCTTTATAAAAGGAAAACATGTAAAGCATTAAGAAGCACCAAAACACTTGGATAAGAAAGAAACAAGACTCAATATAAATCAGACACCAATTTATAAAATAGGTTGTAGTTTTATCTTTACACAGGCACCTCAGTGACAAAGAACCACTGGATGGATCACGAGATATGAATTTTTAAATAAACAATAAATCACTACTGTTTCATTCAATGCAATAAATTATTGTAATGGTCCGCAATCGCTGTCAAACTTTGCAAACTTTATAAACCTTTCATAAAGCTGCAAACTACTACTCCAGCCCGCTGTGGATGACCAACTCCAGAACGGAGTAGGTCACAGAGGCCAAAGAGGGTTGTTTGACAATTGCCTTGCAATCAAAGCAGTATTCAGTCCAGTTTTAGGCTGTATGGACGAACCGACATAGACTTTAATGGAGTGGTTCTGATGCAAAGGATACAGGATGCTAAGGATGCTCAAGAATACTGATGCTGATCTGGCGTTGGGGGGTCTTCCTGGGGCCACAAACATTTTGGGGTGATTGTAGCCACAAGGGTCGATGTCACTCGAATTCAGATTGAAGCCCAGCTATAAACCTGAGGCCACTGGTGTACTGGTCTCCTGTCACAGTGAAACCAGTGGTTCCCTTTAGGTGGTAATAACTTTCACTGTCGGTGACCTATCTGTACTCCAATGAATCTTCTGCATCCAGCAGACTCGCGTGCAACTTTTGAGAGTCAGGTCTCTGTCTCTCCGGCTGTTCATTGGCGGTCATCGTCAGTCAAACGTTCTTGGCTACTAACTCATCAAGCCAGGCTTATTCAGCTTTTGTGACCCTTTAGCTGTAATAGGAATTCATCCAACTGACTCTTGGAGTCAAATCTTCTGTCTAATGCTCGAGGATGACTTTTTCTTGAGCAGGGCACAACAGACACAGCCTTCTCTTTGTAGCCCAAGGAGAAGCAGGTGCAGTCCAGTCCTAGTGCAGTCTCTCTGTGCTGGGTCTAGGGAACAGCAGGGCAGTACTTCTTTAGTCCACTCTTTAGTACAGACATGATCTGAAGTCTGGGTGCCGGGGTGCCACTTTTTTGCCCAGTTTGTGCCCGAGGAGGATGCAGCACTTACTAGCCAATGGGCTACCAGGTCCCCTCCCACCTAATGACAACCTGTGAAGTGTAGCATGTAGCTAACACAGAATGCACCATTCTTCCCCTTCTCAACATGGCAGACCCCTTCTCTTGGCATGTGGCGCTCCCTAGCCCACCCAAGAGGTATGACTACCTGGGGGTTACACGTCCACAGAAAATAGAAATGTAAAGTTAAGAAACTCATGCCCAACTTTTAAATTTAATACACCCTGCCTCTAGGGCTTAGGAGGCCTGCCTTAGGAGTGACTTATAAATATTAAAAAAAGAGAAGTTTGGGCTTTGCTGTGACTTTAAATGGCAAAGTCGATTTAGCAGTTTAAAACTGCTCCACCAGTCTGCATGGCAGGCTAAGAAAAATGCTTTACTATGTCACACTTGTGGTGCCACAATCAGCGCTGCGGCCTGTGAGGGACATTTAACTTACAGGCTCTGTGCACCCATGGTACCATAGACTAGGGACTTATAAGAATGTAACATATGCCAATTGCGGTCGCAAAACATTCATACATAGGTTTAGGAGTCGCTATTAGGAAGGAACGCCCTTGGCATGCCCCTTCCTAATAGCGAGTCGCTAAACCTATTTTGGAAGTCGCTACTTGATTAGCGACTTGCCAAATAGGGTTGGTACATTGGCCACACGTTTTTTGGTGTCGCAAACGGGCCTAAAACCCCTTTGCGACCGCAAAAAAACGGTCGTACATCTGGCCCTATGCCTACACTCTCTGATTGGTTCCAGTGCTTCTGGGATACCTAGCTACGGAAAGCTGTCTCTTTCCATAGATAATGATCTTAAAGCCTACGGAGTCACTAGGCATCCGCTCATACAACTCCTGGTGCATGATTTTCAAGAATTGACATGCCCGAAGTATCTTCAAATCTTGAGACTCATCCCCAATGAAGAGTCCTGAGTTGCAACTGGACACCAACCTGCTGCTCTGTGAGAACCTGATTTACTAAGGTAAACTTACACGTTTGTGCAACTTGACTCTCTTTTGGTATTCACTAAACCCCAGTTTAACAGTAAGTTTACTACTGCGAAGATTCTGCTTTCGGGACAGAGAACTCTTTTCATGTGCAGAGTTCACTGTCCTGACTGGAGAGTCTCTGCAGTCATAAACATACTATTAAATAGCAGTTTGGTGAGTATTAAAAAAGAGTCAACTTTCACAAACGTGTAACATTGTTTACCTTTGTGAATCAGTCCTGGAGTGTCTTAACCCTCTATGGTGGCACCAGGAACACAACTGCACCCACGCACTGCAGGGCACCACTACCTTTCATTCTATAATGTATGACAAGCTGACCAATGGGGTGGTGAAGTTAAAGTTACAACCATTCATTTGTTATACATTAACTTTAGCAATCCTCGCCAGACAGATAGTTGTAGGCGACGGTATGTGTTAAAGCAATAAAAATACAGTTCAACAAAAAATGGCAAACAAACTTGCTCACCCCCCTTCAGAATCAATGACCCCCACTACCACAACTGCAAAATGTATTGAATTTTTATGATTAAATCAATTGAATAAGTGTTACCCCATCTTCCAGACTCTTAAACTCACTTGCCAAGTAATGGGAAATCAAAGAATAATTGTGTACTTGTTGATCATGTCTCTGAAGGTGACCTCCCAAAAATCATCACTAGGGTTGATCCTTCAAAACATTTCACCAACTGGTTCCAGACAACATTTGAAGGTACCTTGCATGCCAATTGTTGATGCACTTAACAGAACTTATACATCTTTCTCTTCAGCGTGGATCCTTCCCAGACTTCCTTAAAATTTGCCAAATTACTCCTCTTCTGAAGAAACTTCTAGCAGACTCTGGGAATCGAAATAATTTCCTCTAGACCCACCTTTCTATGAAGTTGATTGAAAGCTGTGTTGCACAGCAATTCACTCATTTACTCACCCACTCACTACAACACTATCGACTATCTTATTGATGTATACTAATCAGACTTCAGACCAAATCAAATTACAGAAATCACTCTGCTACTGGTTGTGCATGATCCACTTTGCATCCTTGATGCCAGTAATTTTGGTCTTCTGCGCTTCTGGACTTTATCTGCTGCTTTTAATACAGTGAACCACTCTGCCCTAAACAAGACTCTCTACATACATATGGAGGTTGAAGGCCTAATTTTCAAATGGTTTATCTCGTATCTTTCTAACAGATCACAGCAGTTCAAAATTGACAATTGCCTGTTATGTCCAGTTATTCTAAAGCAGGGTGACCTATAATGCCCCATTCTGGCTCTTGCTCTCTTTAACTCTTACATTGAAGCACTTGGAGTCCTGCATAAGAACTCTGGCATCCAACATCATCTGTATATTGATGATACACAAATCTATGTCAGATCTCCTTCCTCAACGACGTTGGACTTCTTGCCTGGACACTGCAAGTGGTTCAAGATAGAATGAACTTTTATCATCCTCAATCCTTAAGACTCAACTCCAAATTTCTACTCATTGCACCCAAACATTTGACTTTACTTGTACAATCATGAATGGATGCTTTTGGAATTCTTAACTACAAGTCGGTCATCATTGACAATGCTAAATCTCTGAGAGTCATTATCAACAGCAGACTCCACTTAAGCATAAGTAAACAACATGGTCAAGATTGTGCTACCGACAGCATCCTCTGTGGGAAATGCAACAGTTCAACCTCAATCTAATCTTAAAACTCTAGGCAAATCCCTTGTTATGTCAAGAACTAACAATAGCAACTCTCTCCTGACTGGGTTACTTAAAAGACTCCTCACCGCCCCCCAGAACCAGGTGCTACATGCTGTGGCACATGTAGTATGGAACAAAGGGAACCTGATCACATCACAGATCTGTACTTCTAGTTCTCTAATGGTTATCCAGAGAAGTCAGGGCTATTTAAAAGATGGCGTGCATTACCCACAGCGTCATATACACTGCCAGACCCTGTTACTTTGCAGCTAAACTGATAAGATCTGGTGGGTCCAAACCCTTTCGCAGTTCAGAATCACTACTTTTAGAACTTTCAAAATTGAATTCATGATAAAACAATCGTTCACTATTGGGTCGGTTTTAGGGCAATGCGAGCAGTGCTGCTGCACCAGTTGGCAGGCTGATGGGGGTAGCCACGCTACGAAGAGATCAGACTCAAGAGAAAGGCTCACAAATAGGGAGACAGAGCGGGGGCTTACAGGGACCAGAGCAAACATAGAAGAGGGCTGTGTACCACTCCTCATGCTCACCTGCAGCATCTCTGAGGCCGTCTTGAGTTTCTACAGAGGGTATGAGGCGGGCAGGTTCTCTCTGCCCTGCTCCTCGCTTTCAATTTTCTACCTCCTTTCCTAACCTTACTCTCTCTATGTCCTGTCTCTTTTAGTCTCTGTCTTTCTCATTGTCTATCTCTCTGTTTTTTCCCCCACTTCTGTCCTATCACTTACTCTCTATGTCTGTTCTTCTGTGTCTTCTGCCCCACTCCCTCTATCCCCTTTCCAAACTCCTCCTTTCGTCCCTACACTGACAGTAAAGCAAAACTGAAAGGAACTGAACCCTCACCTCCTCTCCCCTCTTCCACGCCGATGCCCTCTCTGGTTTTCCCCTTCAGTAATCAAACACTCAGAAACACCAAGAGGGTGGGTAGAAAATCAAGGAGCAGCACAGCGAGAGAGCACAGTACAGGAAGGCTCCAACACAGGGATAAGTACTGGGCTTCTCTACCTCATATACTGCACTCCTGTCTTTTCTGAGGCTGCCCTCAGCCCACGCAGTGGGCCCCATAGGAGGTCAGCCACCTTAGTGCCACATGAAGGCACATAACCAACTGGTCCAGTGTTTGGACCCTCTTGGAGTCTGGCGTGCCCTGCGTCATTTCTGGCACGCCAGGGGATGGGGGGCCAGGCATGTATACCTCCCCCGCCCATCTGGCAATCCTTTTGGGCCGAGACATCACACCGTCTCTTTGGCTTGGGACACGCCATCTGGTCACGATCGGCGTTAAGCGGTGGACATCGGGGGTGCAGAGGCTGAGCCGCGGGTCGCGTGTTAGGAGGTGAGCGTAGTGTAATAGGGTTCGGGTGCGCAAAGCCCCTGCTCTGCACCCCGTTATGTCCACATGTTCCCGGTCCCTGGAGTGATTGGATGCATGGCTTGGTCGCTCGGATTCGCTCTCTTTTGTCTGTGTGTTTTATGGTGGTTTGTCCCTAGGGGAGGCCTCGCATTGGGCGGGATGTGGCGTGGCCTGGTCTGGGGAGAGCGGGAGGCAGGCTCTCCCATGTCTCTGCTTTGGGCTCTGGGCAGGGTTCAGGGGGGCGGGGTGGCGATTTCCTGCTGTGACGGTTGTGGGGTGCTGCTCAGGCAACAGCCGCGGTGGTAGCGGGGGAGGAGATTTCTTGCCCTCCCACAGCCAGCCATGCAGCTGAGTCCCGCTAGTATAGTGTTTGCAATGTTGTGGCTCACCAGCGAGGTCGGGCATTGAGGTCCGTGGACACGGTGCTGTAAAGGGTTTCTCCGGTTTTGGCACAGAGGAGATGGTGCCGCACGCTGGGCCTGGATTGGCCTCTTTTTGTGGTGGCGCCACTTTGCACTGGAGTGGTACGGGAAACCACTGCCGTGGCAGACTACGGATGGAGGTGTGGTTTCTCTGGTCGTTCAGGGCTGGCGTAGTCCTGTTGGGTGGCAGGCCTGGATCTGTCTTTGCGGGTCTGGGTTGTGCTTACCTATGGTGTGGTTTTTCCTGGGTTGCTCAGGGGGCGCGGCCTTGCGGCCTGTCCGGTATACGGCCAGGTCCTGGGTCGTGGGGCTGGCCTAGCTTGGACTCATGGGCCATGTAGCCGAGGCTGGAATGTCATGCGGGTGGGCCCAGATTCGGAGAGGGTGGTCGGGAGAGCTGCACGGGCCGGACGCCTCCCTCCCGGTCGCGCTGCCCAGGTGGTGGAGGAGTGCCGGGTTTTCGTCCTTCGCTGGGGAGGCCGCCTGTGCTTCGTATGGCGCCTGCCTGTGGGGGCCTGTCCTCTTGGGTCCAGTCGGTCCGCTGGCAGCTGGGAGGCAGTTCACTGGACACCCCGGGGCGTGCGCAGTCCGTCGACCCAGACTGGGCCGGATGGACACGGGGTTCTTGTCTTTATGGCCCCAGGAGGTGTTCCTCGGTTGAAAGCAGCCATGTTTTATGTGAGTCTGGCCTATTGTATTGGCGTCGGTGGGAGGTCCACCTGCTTGGCACGGCGGGTGCTCCAGCTTGTGACCCGGGGCAGATCACTTGTCTTCTTGTGCCAACTGAAAGGGTGTGTGTCCTTGGATGGTGCTACTGGTGGTCACGGGTGCTTCAGGTCACGCGGCTCTAGTTTGTGCTTTTGTTGCAGCGTTGTGTGGGTGATCGGGGATGCAGGGGTGCCCGATCCTGCCAGGGCTCACCAGTGTTGGCTGATCCGTCTCACTGTCTGGCAGGCACATCTTTCTTAGGACTTGCGGGTGGCTCAGACGCGCTGCCATGACATCCTTGGGCATTGTTTACTATTGGAAGATGTTGTTTAGTGGTTCTGGGTCCGTGGCAGGCGGGAGAGCGTGGGAGTTCCATTGTCCCAGCCCGATGGAGAAGGGTAAGATTCATTTATTTGGTCAGTGCGGCACGTAACAGGGGTACAATTGGGCTTGTTGACCCGCCAACCCCCTCCCCCCCCGCCAACCCCTCTTTGCTCTCTATTGCAGTCAGGGTGATGTGTTGGCATCGGTTGTCACGCACGGGTCATTGCATTAACGGGAACTGGGATGCACACGGTAGGTCGGAGCGCTTTTCGAGGGGACCAGTACATTGCATGGGATTTAAGAGTACATGCATTGCATCTAAAATACAACCAGAAAGGCACTGGATTCACATAGAAGGGTAAGAGCACGGAGGATAGTACAGATACTAGTGGTTGGAGTTACATGCATACCAGTTGTAAATTAAGTCGGGGAAAGGATACTAACGTGGTAGGTGTGTGTATTCACTCTGAAAGGGCATCGAAGTGAGTGTAAAACGGTACTACGTTTTGCTAGGAGATTTTGTTTCAATCAACTACTGATTTAATACTCATCTTCACCGCTGTGCCAGAATATATCCAGCGTCCCAACAACTGATGACCCAGAGGCAAAGCCACAGAATTTTCTAAAGCAGCAACCTTCGTGCTGCCGTGGGGTTCTAACTTTGGTACCTTTATAAACTGATTTGGGCGGATTGCAGCACGGTCAATATTCGCCTTACTGTTCATAACATTTCAGTTTACTTGTAATCCTCATGAATACCAGGATACCTAGTTTCTGGGCTGCCAAAAGGGCAGTCGTTTCTCCAGCCTTCCTCAAGTTTTCTTTACACACCGCGTTGGCATAGTTTGGCCTTAGTGAGGACAGTGCAAGTGGGTGCAATGGTGATGTTTTGCTGTGTAAGGTCGGTAAGTTCATGTGAAATATGTGCACTCATTTTCAGCAGACCAACCACGGGTAAAACAAAGCATTCACTCTTGTCCGGCACGCGAAAGAACTCGTTCATGTGGGCTGGGGGTTTGTGTGGGGTTTAGATCAAGGGGTTGCCCTTAGTGGGGGTAATGGGATACGTATTTACCCTATGCAACATGCTACCATTGCAAGGACACTGGCTTGCTGTAGGTATAAGGTTACGGGTTGATTATATATATGGATGCAATGACAGAAGAGGCTGAACTATGCGGCACGCTATGCCAAGCATAGATCTCAGCTTAAACGTCTTAATCCAATGAAAAAGACAGAGCAAGTGTTCGGGTCAGAAGCATTAGGCCACTGGGTGGCACAACAAAATAATTTTAAACCTGCAGGTGGCATTTTCGAATAGGTGCAGGCTAATTATGCCATCTAACAATGTGGTATCTTGTGTTTTATCCCCCCCAACCCCTCACCTCACCTCGCTATCCTCGTAAGGGAGTTGCAATCTAAGTGTGAGGTAGATCATAGATGTTTCTTGCATTCTTGTGTGGAATAATACAGCAATACTTTAAAGCAGCATTGCTTAGTTTCTCGAAATGTTGAAAGTTTTGGTGAAATTGCGTGAATTTTTTAGTCAGTTTCTTTTAATTCCGACATACAGAGACCCTTGAACACGAATAGGCACGGGGGTGGCGCTGTTGGGGCTGTGTGCTTTTATTTATTTATTTTATTTAGAAATTTATCATTCACATTCATTTAAGGAGTTATGCGTAAATACTCACCCCATGGTGCCACGCAAAATCAGACCTCCTGCATGCTGCCAGTGTGGAGGCTTTCTTGGTGGAAAAATTAGCAGTCGCGTTCTCAGGTGTATGTTTGGTGGGTACACTATTGCCAAGGTGTAGGTTTAAGTAGTGGGAGTTGGCAACTCAATTTTACCATACGATCAATGCGACACGAGGGCATCGCTGCGTTGCGGCCAGTGCACGGGCAGGGTGTTTTCCACAGGAGGTGGCAAATGAAGGCAAGGCTCTTTCCAAATCTGGCACCAGAACACATGGATCGCCTGGGCCAACTTGTCTGTTGAGTGACTTGTGTAGGGAAGAATCGTTACAGCTCTTGCACAGTCCCATCATTTCAGAATTGAAGCATTGCCTTGGTATATCTGGGCTTAAAGGAATGTCAGACAAGAATCCAGGGGATTACAGAGCGAGTGCACTCTGTTCTGAACATAGTATAGGCAGGCGTAAGTAACATTAGTAGCCGCCAGTTCGAACATTCATCTCCTCCTGCAAGACAGTAGCCATTTCTTTAAGTTGGAAGTAGGCCCCATCCAGGACTTATAGGAATAATAGGAATAGAATAGCGACTTACACTGTAAAGACTGCCACAGACTTCCCCGGTCCTCCAAGTTAGACTAAGAAGACTCACAATAAGGTGGGTTGTGGGAGATTTGAAACTTTGACTAATAGATGTCAAACATCTATGTCATTAAGCCACTCACATTGTTAGCAATTAAGCAGCCTGGGAAGATTGTGGCCAGGACACTGGTGAGTAACCTACATGCTAGTCATTCCTTTAAGAAAAGTTGGGCATATTGGAATTACATTGGGGCATCTATTTACTAAGGCCATCCCATCAGATAGTGTGCCCCCCACTCAGCCTTTCATCCTCCTGAGGTCGATAAAATGAGTACCATCAAGTTGGGTAGCAATAAACACCTGTTAATCAGTGCCAGGATTTCCCTCGGGGTGAAGGTGCGCACCCACACACATGTTATAATAGCCTATGTCAACCACAGTTAGCCAGCTTTCCTCACTATGTGGTAATGACAGGAAACAAACACATGCAGAGGGTCGCATCTGCCAGACACAGAGCTGAGATTGTGAAGGGCTGCATGAAGCACTAGGTAAAACACATTATTTTGTTACATTCCATTTCTATAGGTATTATTCTAAGCGGATCCTCACCTCTTCCTTACCGCGTCTGGGGCGGCATTTGCAAGCAGAATTTAAGATACTGCAGTCTAAATCGCATCAGCAGCAAACAAACGCCATCCCCACTACTTACACAGAAGTACAACCTTGGTAATGACATGACTGGCATCTCTCTCTAAACCACCGAGCAAGTTAACAAGCATTTGCAATGCAATAGGTCTCGCATTTGCGAGACTTTGAGCTATTGGCATTGTAAATGACAATGCCTTTTATTTATGTGTTGGTTTTCAAAACAAATAAATAAAAGGCATTGTCATTTACAATGCCAATAGCTTAAAGTCTAGCAAATGCGAGACCTATTGCATTGCAAATGCTTGTTTTCTTTTTTTGGATTCGTCATCCGCTGACTCACTGACTCAATTTTTCGCCCTCGGAAACGGTTTCAGCTCCCCATGGACCACGGAAAAACTGTGCCGTCCACTTGAGTCCGTTCCTGATAGCAGGGAGGGTTGAGCAGCGAGCAAGTACTAGTAGCTTGATGAGGAAGTGCTGTCATTTCCAGCAGGAAGCGTGACTCAACGCGCAGGGCATTCTGGCTGGGACTGACTCAGACCTCTGCAAGATGACGGTTCTTTGAGAGGAGTAAACGCCAAACCTCACATGCTTTCACTTAAAAGGTGACTGCTCCGTGCCTGCTGTGCCTTTCTGACTGAGAAATACAGGGGCTCGGATTACGAGAGTGGGCGCATGGGGAGCGCGAGGGTGAAGGGAGGGATTCTAATATTTAAAGCAGGGGTGGGGGTGCTTCATTCGGAAACGAGGAAACTATACCACCTAGTAATGAAACCGCATGCACACGGAACCAATAGTCTGCAAAACTTACTCCACCTTTCATTTACTCTACATTGAGACGTTCATCCCAGTAGATCCTATAACAAGAGGCAAGGCTGGCACCGGCCTGGGGATCCTCCGGTCTTCGGGACACTCTCCTGGTGAAGCTGCACGGAGAAGGAGCGAGGCAGCCTCATGTTTTGCGGCTGGCGAGGATGGAAGGGGGACAGGAGATGTGCACATCGCGTGTCTGTACGTGCGTGTTCACGTTCACGGGCGCGTTCACAATTGCAGTCCGTCCTGCGCGTGCACATCTCCTGTCTCCCTTCCGAAGCAAGTCGACGACAATAAGTCTCGCTAGCGACAGCGCTTCGCGCTGCGTCGCTAGGCGAGACCTAAAAATGAAACAGTAACAAAACAAGCCATGTTTGCAGAGGTTACACATAGAAGTAGCACATAGACCCAAACGACAGCTGGTCATGGTTTTCGATGACCAGTCTTTATGCAAACGTTTTGTTGTTACCTGGGATTCGTGGCGGCACTTATCAGGGTACGCATGGCCTCAAAACCCCGGCATGCATTGCATGCACCCTGGGGCATGGAGCACAAATGACTGCCTTCACAATATGGACAATAGGGGCACAGCCAATAGTTTTGGATCTTGCACAATAATAATGATGGAATAACATTTACTTTCAACAGGCCTGGGCGCAAATAATTGCAATGTATTTTAGCTGCAGCTTCAGCCAGCTGATCTCATTTTGAGTTTCAGAAACTGAGAGGTCGTTACCTCTTGAGAGGTAGGTCCATGGTAAATCTTGTGCTTATTAAGGTTCCTAAAACCAAAGCGGTTTGTTGTATCCTTCCAAGTGGAAGAGATATATTAGGTACTTAATAGCTTACAACGTAGCACATCAAGATGGGCAGTAAAAAATTTCAAGATGGAACCAGGAGATTCCCTCAATAATGTCAGCAACTGCTCATATTGGGCGGTGCAACCGGGAGATTCCACCATCAATGTAAGCAACTGCTCACATTGCTAGCAGTTAAGCAGCCTGGGAAGTCTGGGGGGCAAACACCACAGATTAAACTGATCACGCAAATCTTCTGTTAGAAAGGAGGGATACATGGCAAGGACATGAGGACACATACTCCTAAGCTCATCGGATGGTTGAGCCTTTACACATCATAGTAGGATAGTCACCAACGTGGAACAGGCTATTGGGTTGCCTTGCCAGGACATTGACACACACTTCATACGAACTGGAACGTCTATAAAGGATAAATGCTGAAAACACAGACTGGAGTACATTTGGCCCAAAAACCCTCTTCACCAAGTGGCTGCGCATGTTGTTGCCAGGTGTCTTTGAGTGACAGGCAAGTGCAGTAAGGGAGCAGGTTTAAGTTATGAGGTTACCTGCAGTGGGAAGAGGGGTCTCAGCGGACCCACATAAGGTGGGTTGCGGCAAAACAGGAATCTGGGAATCTTAGATTCCAACATTATCATGGGTTTAATAATATGCAAGACTCTTTGGCTATGCGGGGTAAAAATGTTCCAGCAGGAATGACAAGGTGACTAGAAGGTAAGCCGGATACAGCTTTGATTATGTGGAGGGCTAGCAAGTACGGGGATAACGAAGTGAACCAGGGCTATTGCTGGTTTAAGCACCAAGGGTCACAGCTGGTCAGCAGGCAGGGTGTACCTGGGATTGGACTGCAGCTAAGCAAGCCAGGTGGGCTGCGTAGGTTGTGACTCCAAAAAGGGTGCAGTGACTGCAATAGTGGGCACACTACAAACATTCCCTCAAACCAGATTTGACCCCATTCATGTGTTCGCCATGGTTTAGCAATCAAAAAGGTCTCTGCAAATGTTTGGTCAAATTCAGCAAAGTATGTGCACTCTGGACCCGAGGGTATGTTACAGGTTGCTTCTGTTGAGCAAAAACTTCCCCGCCCGGATAGCCATCCGAGCTAGGCCGGTTGTGGAAGCTGACATCTAACAAGAGTGCTGCTGTCCCAATAGTTGGGGAAACAAGGTGTTAAAGCACAAAGAGGCTACAATTTATTTTGAACAGTTGGCATGTCCTTTATGCAAGTGAAGGCAGGTAGCTGTACTGGGCGGTAATGGGTAAACACTGACGCGGCAACACCTACCAAGAAGGCCCCTTATTGGCGCAAAGGGCACCATAGGGATTTCTTGCTCAAACGTGGTTAAAGTAGAGTTCAGTTTCCGCAACCCCGGGGAGGCCATTGTACATGCCCATGGGGGTAAATAAAGCTGTGGTTAAAACAGAGAACAGTAGTTCCCAAGTTAAGTGGAGGCCATCAAACTTGCCTACGGAAGGGTAAATAAGCCATGCACAAGCACACCAAGCATGAGGGCTTGGTTCAACTCTAATTCAAGATCATATAAAATCGGAATTGCCCGGTAAATTAGGCATGGTCTCTTTGGTGCTACATCGCAAGGTTTCCCCGATAGGGCCGGGAAACACCTGCAGAGGTAGATGTGAATTGTCCAGCCAGAAGGACTGGAAACAATGTGAGAGATAAATCGGATTTGTCCGGGTTTGGAGAGTCTGTTGAAATTGCTTGCAGGAGGGTAAACAGCGCCATGCGCAAATTCACAGAACAGAGGGGTTTCTGGCTTTATCGGACTCTGCTCTTGCATGCCAAGACCACGGGATGTTTTGATGTGGATGGGGGTCCATTTGTCTAAAATGGGCATGGACCTGTTTCTGTTGGACCTGGGTGGCGCCCTAGAATCAGCTGGGTGTAAGAAGGAATGCCTGCCTTGGTGGGGGGCCCTGGGTGTGATGGGGGCCACACCCAGAGACGTGGCGGAGTTACAGGGCGATCCAGAGGCTGAATGATACATAGGGGTACCCTCTTCAGGAGCACAACAAGGGTGCAAATGCCAAATAGCCCCAGGAAGTCCTTACGGCAGGACCCTGGAGGAATGACGGTACCCCGTTAGTCCTGCGGGCGGTTGTAACCCTGAGCAACCGGGGGCTTGCCTGGATACGCTCTGCACCCTCAAGGGGCTTGAGTAAATGGGTGGACTGGTGGTCCACAGGATGGAAGGGGTAATCCCCCAAAATGGTTAGCACTGATTGGTTAGGCCACGGTACAATTTGGCTCTTCAGGTGGGCAGGCAGCATAGGGGCTGCCTGCCCTTGGATCGCCTGTACGTTGACCCACCATGTTGGCATATTTCTTATGCAAAATAAACCTGCAGCAATGTTTTCTCCAACAACCAATGTGTCTTGTGTGTTCTTTATTATGGTATTGCTGTGGTTACGAGTGGGGTGTGTTGCTGATATTGGCACTATGCCTCACACACTTTTCCACCATCTTACCTACCCCTCATTTCTGCACTCCCACTTCCACCTTGTCTGTCTCTGCCCCTAATGCTTGGTGCCTCCATTCTTTATACTCACATGGCTCTCTGCCCCTAAACCATTCTATAAAGTTCCCTTCATGGCCTCTCTGCCATCCTGCACTCCCGACTGTCACATGTTCTTGCTCTGGCCACTTGCGCTCTGCTTTCTGCTATTCTCTGAGTTCCGTTCCAGCACTTGTGCTTCGTGTCCAGTTCTTTCATAGCTGCCAAGCTTTCAGATTGCTATGTGTGACATTTTCCAAATTTCAGTGTAATTATGAGTGACATTTCAACGACGATGAGTGGCACTATCTCCGTCACCAGTGACCAACATCACCTGACCGTCACCGGTGCGGCCGAAAACAAGTTAGTAAAACTATGTCGCGCAGCTCAGGGCTCATGAAAAGTACTGTGTACTAGTAACGTACAATAAAGTTCTAATAAAATGTGCTCCTATCTAGTGACGTGCACTCACAAGCTCACCTGAAGCCATTCTGCCAGAGCTAAGGTGGGCCCCACTCTCCATGGCTTGTATTTATAACCCAGCAACCTTAAAGGGGACCTAGCCCTTACCGGCCTGGCAAGGTCTCTCCTCCCACTAGGCGCGTCTTTGGTTACTCTATGTAAAATGGAACCTTTGTATGTCTGTAACCGGAATGTTACCTTTCTGAAATGGCGTTGCTGCTTTCGGCATCACCCCAAAAAGGTCATAGTGCCATTCGTACAGGGCCCTAACACAAGCAATGTATATAAAGTGCACTTGAAGTATACATTACGTTTTTCAACACCCTCCACCAGTTGTTTGGAGACACTGTTGTGATCTGATCTCTGCCCCCCGCCCCCACCGCATATTCATGAAGGCCAGCCCTGCTACCCTACAACAGAAAATATGTTGGAATGTGTAAGGTTGTCTAAGACTCCACATCACCAGTCCTGTGCGTCTGTTAATCTAGTCAGTGCATTTTGTGAGTTGTAGTCTTTGGTCAGTTAAAGTGAGCTACCAACGTCGTTTACAATGAGATGTAAAGGAAAGGCTAGGACTGGAAACGATCATGTGCAAATGGCATAGAAAGGTCCATGCTCACACGGTACCTTTTCAGTAAACCTAGTTCCTCTCTATACAGAAGAAGGTGGCTCTCTTTTCCCCAGACTGCGCCCCTCGTTTTTTGCACTAACACATCGCAGCTTCTTTTTCAGTCCACTTCTAACAAACCTATTTAGTAACCTTTGCTTAAAACTCATGCCAGAGTCCATTGTGAGAACTGAAGTGTCAGCGTGAAGTGTTGTGCCCTACAAGCCCTAATGAAAGATTACTTGAATGTGCCAACCCTTAGAACGTGCAAGTGGGGGGTGGGATTTGATCTCTGATAACCAGAGTTCAGTAAAATGTGGAACAGGGGTCCAAGCGGTCAGGTGTTTTTTGCCCAGTTCTAAGCGAGTGCCGATTGGTGATTTGACATTCCAAACACTAAAAACCACTGATGTTGACTTTTGTTCAGTGCACAGTTGTTAGTCGTGCACTAGCGGTGTCATACTTTGGAACCAAAAACACACTATAGTACCACCAACATTTTCGGAGTCATTGTTCTCAACCTGTCAAAGTTGTGAGAGTCCTCTGATAATTAAATGGTTGGCCAATTGAAAATTAAGATTAAAATGTTTCGGCCTGCGCAATGAACATTTAGGAAGTTCTTTTTCAGTGAAGCCAGCCAGGACCTTAAATGAGGGTCATGTGACTGCTCAGACCAACGGGCGCAGGCGCAAGGTATCGTGGTTCACTCAGGGCACAGTTTCACTCATAGCCCACAAAAAGTACCTGTAGGAAAAGAGGGGCACTGGGCTGTTGAATTGGCGGACCGGCCCAGTGACCACGACGACTCCTCATGATTCTCGCTCAACCCTGAGCGCACACACAGTCTCAGGCGCGGCCGGTGGGGTCGGGTCCGGTCATGGGATCCCGCAATGCAAGCACAGCAGCAGTTGCAAGCTCTCTGCAGGCCCGTAGCCAGAAGTATTTGTTTAGGTGGGCATGGCCCTCAGCTATGACTAAACATTGACGCTGTGCTCTAAAGATGCATTCTTTCCCAAATACTTGTCATACTACTAAATAATGACCACCAGAATATTGTGGTAGAAGAATATCGAGAGCAGAATATTGAAAGGTAAGTGCATATAGGGAAGTATAGATTTATTAATCTCAACTCCACATCTATATACCTCTATACCTTGAATATATATATATTTATATATCAATATATATGAATCACTGACATAATATCGACACTGAAAATGTCGACATACAAAATTATCAAGACACAAATATTGATCACATAAATATCAATATACTATACTTATTTTTAAAAAAGCACAAATATTGAAACATAAATATCGTCAAACACAAACATCGATATTTTAAAAATAATCCAAATAACGCAATACATAACAAATAAAATATAAACAATATCACAAACACACACAATATATTAAATATATACAACTAAAATGAAGAAAAATTATAAATAAATAAAACACTTTAATATAAGTAACACCACCAAATTAATTCCTCTTTACAAACAGAATATATAAAATAAATAATTTATTTCATACTTTAAATACAATATATTTTACAAATTATATACTATCATATTTTTAAATAAACAAATAATTAAAGAACGGTTAAATGAACATTAATTAACGTTTCCCAAATAAGAAAGCAACTGCCAAAATAATTTACAAAAATTAGTAACATTCAATGAAAAGCACCTACAACTTAAATAACCCAATAAGATTTAAAGAACAATTAGACAAAGACTATATAAACTAAAGAAAAATCAACATTATTTTAGGCTACAACAGCAAACACAAGATTAAGGAAAATCTCTGCCGGATTGCTTCTACAACATTGCACTTCCACATTGAAAACTCAGATTTCTACTTTACAAAGTAAGTAAAATATAAAGTTAATGTTATAACTTAATAAAAGATAAGTAAAGTACTTTTAAAATAAATTAATAAATAATGTAATATTTTTTTTTTATTATATCTCTTCTACAGAAAATCCAAACGACACTCAACTAACTACAAACAACATCAAAAAATCTCCTTGAAAAAAAGTAAAGGGGTCATTAAATTGGCAGGCGGACAGGAGTCCGTCCGCCATCCTGGTGGTGACAGGGACCATCTGCTATGCATGCGGCAGTCCCGCACACCGAATTAGGATGCGACCGCCACCTTGGCGGTCCCATCTTGCCATTTAACATTGCGGCGGGTGATGCTGACTGCAGCACCCGCCGCGATGCCAAAAAGGCAGGATGTGCATTTCACTGTACTACGTGGCAGGCACCACACGGTGCCTGCCACTTAGGGGTCGATTCCGATCTCGGTCGGAGGCGCACCCAATACCATTCGGTCGGGAAAAAAGCCATGCGAAAGCCAGTTTCCCGACCGATCCGTACAGCACACCGAACGAGCAAGTACGATGCGCACAACAGCAAAAATTCCGGCCGAGCCGTACTCACCCAAACCAGGTCCTGTTCTCCGACCGAGGCGAATCCGGAAACGCCGAATCGAGTCGCACGGAAGGGAAAATGCAGCCCCGTCCGGCCGGACAAGTACGATGCGCTTTCCGTACGCGCCGAACCCGTCGCTACGCACGGCACGTCAAAGCATCCGGGAGAGGCGCACATAAGCTCCGAATCGCGCCACAACACGATCCACGGCTACGAGACGAACACAGCACAGACGAGGACGACGCGAAGCGACGAGGACGAAGCGAAGCGACGAGGACGAAGCCAAGCGACGAGGACGACGCGAAGCAACGAGAAGGACGAACGACACGAACCAACCATGAATCCCTTCGTCCCGATCATACCAATATTCTACATCTACTACCGGAACAGGCACGGACGCGTACGGCGCAGAAGGTAAGTCAGACACCAACCACAAAACACATACAACACGTACACGACACATCACACACATACACTGGGAATCTGAATATACTTGCAACAGCAGCACCATAGGGGCGGGATGCCCATCACCAATGCCACATATGCACACAGGGGCCTGAATGCGCGCCACCACCCCAACCCAGGGGGGCTGGATGCCCACCACCACTACCACCCTCACCCAGGGGGGCAGGATGCCCACCACTACTACCACCCTTAGCCAGGGGGCAGGATGCCTACCACTACTACCACCCTCACCCACGGGGGGCAGGATGCCTACCACTACTACCACCCTCACCCAGAGGGGGCAGGATGCCCACCACTACTACCACCCTTAGCCAGGGGGCAGGATGCCTACCACTACTACCACCCTCACCCAGGGGGGCTGGATGCCTACCACTACTACCACCCTCACCCAGGGGGGCAGGATGCCTACCACTACTACCACCCTCACCCAGGGGGCAGGATGCCTACCACTACTACCACCCTTAGCCAGGGGGCTGGATGCCTACCACTACTACCACCCTCACCCAGGGGGGCAGGATGCCCACCACTACTACCACCCTCACCCAGGGGGGCAGGATGCCCACCACTACTACCACCCTTAGCCAGGGGGCTGGATGCCTACCACTACTACCACCCTTAGCCAGGGGGCAGGATGCCCACCACTACTACCACCCTCACCCAGGGGGGCAGGATGCCTACCACTACTACCACCCTTAGCCAGGGGGGCTGGATGCCTACCACTACTACCACCCTCAACCAGGGGGGCTGGATGCCTACCACTACTACCACCCTTAGCCAGGGGGCAGGATGCCTACCACTACTACCACCCTCACCCAGGGGGCAGGATGCCCACCACTACTACCAGCCTTAGCCAGGGGGCAGGATGCCTACCACTACTACCACCCTCACCCAGGGGGGCTGGATGCCTACCACTACTACCACCCTCAACCAGGGGGGCTGGATGCCTACCACTACTACCACCCTTAGCCAGGGGGCAGGATGCCCACCACTACTACCACCCTTAGCCAGGGGGCAGGATGCCCACCACTACTACCACCCTCACCCAGGGGGGCAGGATGCCCACCACTACTACCACCCTCACCCAGGGGGGCAGGAAGCCTACCACTACTACCACCCTTAGCCAGGGGGGCAGGATGCCTACCACTACTACCACCCTCACCCAGGGGGGCAGGATGCCTACCACTACTACCACCCTCACCCAGGGGGCAGGATGCCTACCACTACTACCACCCTTAGCCAGGGGGCTGGATGCCTACCACTACTACCACCCTCACCCAGGGGGGCAGGATGCCCACCACTACTACCACCCTCACCCAGGGGGGCAGGATGCCCACCACTACTACCACCCTTAGCCAGGGGGCTGGATGCCTACCACTACTACCACCCTTAGCCAGGGGGCAGGATGCCCACCACTACTACCACCCTCACCCAGGGGGGCAGGATGCCTACCACTACTACCACCCTTAGCCAGGGGGGCTGGATGCCTACCACTACTACCACCCTCAACCAGGGGGGCTGGATGCCTACCACTACTACCACCCTTAGCCAGGGGGGCAGGATGCCTACCACTACTACCACCCTCACCCAGGGGGCAGGATGCCCACCACTACTACCACCCTTAGCCAGGGGGCAGGATGCCTACCACTACTACCACCCTCACCCAGGGGGGCTGGATGCCTACCACTACTACCACCCTCAACCAGGGGGGCTGGATGCCTACCACTACTACCACCCTTAGCCAGGGGGCAGGATGCCCACCACTACTACCACCCTTAGCCAGGGGGGCAGGATGCCCACCACTACTACCACCCTCACCCAGGGGGCAGGATGCCCACCACTACTACCACCCTCACCCAGGGGGGCAGGATGCCCACCACTACTACCACCCTTAGCCAGGGGGGCTGGATGCCTACCACTACTACCACCCTTAGCCAGGGGGGCAGGATGCCCACCACTACTACCACCCTCACCCAGGGGGGCAGGATGCCTACCACTACTACCACCCTTAGCCAGGGGGGCTGGATGCCTACCACTACTACCACCCTCAACCAGGGGGGCTGGATGCCTACCACTACTACCACCCTTAGCCAGGGGGCAGGATGCCTACCACTACTACCACCCTTAGCCAGGGGGCAGGATGCCCACCACTACTACCACCCTCACCCACGGGGGCAGGATGCCCACCACTACTACCACCCTCACCCAGGGGGGCAGGATGCCCACCACTACTACCACCCTTAGCCAGGGGGCAGGATGCCTACCACTACTACCACCCTCACCCAGGGGGCTGGATGCCTACCACTACTACCACCCTCAACCAGGGGGGCTGGATGCCTACCACTACTACCACCCTTAGCCAGGGGGCAGGATGCCCACCACTACTACCACCCTCACCCAGGGGGCAGGATGCCCACCACTACTACCACCCTCACCCAGGGGGCAGGATGCCCACCACTACTACCACCCTTAGCCAGGGGGCTGGATGCCTACCACTACTACCACCCTTAGCCAGGGGGCTGGATGCCTACCACTACTACCACCCTTAGCCAGGGGGCTGGATGCCTACCACTACTACCACCCTTAGCCAGGGGGCAGGATGCCCACCACTACTACCACCCTCACCCACGGGGGGCAGGATGCCCACCACTACTACCACCCTCACCCAGGGGGGCAGGATGCCCACCACTACTACCACCCTTAGCCAGGGGGCTGGATGCCTACCACTACTACCACCCTTAGCCAGGGGGCAGGATGCCCACCACTACTACCACCCTCACCCAGGGGGGCAGGATGCCCACCACTACTACCACCCTTAGCCAGGGGGCAGGAAGCCTACCACTACTACCACCCTTAGCCAGGGGGGCTGGATGCCTACCACTACTACCACCCCCACTCTAGGATGGACAATGCATGACACAACAAGCACACCACAACCTAGGGAATGCAAGATTAAGACATCCCCCACCACCATGACAAGCGTGTGAGCAGGCTGTGTCAAATGCCTACAACACCGAACATGACATTGAACATACAATGTGACCCCCTAGCACATGTGCCACACATATATGTGTGTGGCACCCACAATGCAAGCAGCCCATGACCATTGTGGCAATGGGGCCTAAACCCCCATCATCACAGTGACCAAAAGGCAAGTGTGGGGTCCATAGCTGAAGCACATTTTGACCATTGTGGCAATGGGGTCTACACCCTCATCATCACAGTGACCAAAAGGTAATTGTTGACAAAGAAAGAGCTGCAACTGCCAAACTGCATGGATCATTCCTGGTCACAGAACCAAAAACTCATCTGTGGCAAAGTAGTGTATGTGTCCCATTGCAACATAAATTGGGGGAGCCAAATACTGCAGTGCAAATGAAACATTCCCTTGGCCATGTGCAGACAAACAACACCCATGGGGGCTGAGACCGTCAACAGTCATCAATAACACAATGACAGAAGTGACCATCAGAATGCAGACCCACATATTTGCACCAATGGGCACACAAATGCAGATACCCTGTGGAGACAGCAGATGTGAGGTGAACAGATACCATACCATGGCAGCAATGGGACACACAAACCATGATCACTGTGCTGACCGATGACCTAGGAGTCCCAGGGACAGCAGGGGAAACACACCAAACAACATACAGCCAATGGCACACCCAAGATATGCCAATGCAGTGGTGCAGATGCACAAACACAAACAGGCAGACCAACACTGTCATCATACACAGCAGGTGAGGGGTGGGGGTGCCAGTGTCCCCAGGCAACAACACAACACATGAGGAGAGCTGAATACCAATCATACAGATGTGCATACACTGCCACACTAAGGTAACTCATGGATCCAAATCCCCTATGTGGGCAAGCAGGCATTGACAGGTGAGAGGGAGCACAAAACACACATGTCACACAGGCACGTAGGAACAACAACTGACACAGCAAGTCACAGACACACCACAGCACCACCCCCAGGGCCCCCACAATGTGGTGACCCTGGGCTGAATAAAAATACCACTGTGATGACAAAGCTAAATGTCGTTCACACTGTGAACCACAGTCAGGTGTCCTGAGCAACTAACTACCATCACACCTACACAAGCACAAATCAATCAGCATGGCCAGTAAGCCAAGGCCAACATGGAGGCAGGGGACTAGCCGGGCAACAACTCTCATCTGCACACACTCAAGACCACACCCCTCGACCTCCAACAATGTGCAGCAGTGAAGTACACATGCACTGGTGACATTGCACATGCACCCATGACTATTCCAGGGTGGTGGGTGGGAACCAAGGTGTAGAAACACATCACACATGGACACTCAACAAGACTCCTGAATGTCTGACACACTGCACACTACGCTGTACATGGACATGACGGCAATACCACACCGACCAATGGGATCCCAGCCACAGTCACACACCAATGAAGAAGCCAAGGTCACCCACAAAGAACACACATAGACAACAACCAACATTGCAGCCCAGACCCTAAGGAGTGCCAGCAGTCACACACACAACGTGTCACAATCACTGAAAGATAACACAAACTGGAAATCACATGACAGGGGCAAACAACAAGTGCCAAAGGGAAACCTGACTGTGACCCATCTGCGTCAGCACACAAACTCTGCCCTGACAGCAAACACACCTATGGGTGACACCCTGATGACCAGTAATGTGCCATGCACCCACATCACAGAGAACACAGGGAGAAGACTTTGGGGAACATAGCTCAAGTCAGCAAGCATCACAAACAGGTACAACACTAGGGATCACAGCATGCGCAGATGAATGGAAGTGAACACACAGACATGCACATACAACACACACCTTGGGCGCAGGCAATGTCACACGTGTACACACTGCCATGAGGGGACTCCACTCCTGTGTGAGGAAAGCTGTGCCATATGTTGCCTCAGTAGGGCCCCATCATGTCAGCTGAGCACTTGGTCACACAATCAACAATTAGCACCAAATGAGGGCTCCCATCACATCAGCCTGGTCATGGATGTGCCAACGGAATCATCAGCACAGATCCAACACACTTGTATAGCAATGTTGCACTGACTACACGGATGAGTCCCTCCCCATTGATGCCCAAACCTGCATGTCCACTGGAGATGGCAACACGGTCAGGGAAGTAGACAAATGCAACGATGGCAGGCACAACAGATGTGCAGGGGTGGAAGCCACAGATATGAAATTGCCAATGTAAGTAGGAAACCCATTGCCAAATACTGAACACATGACACCCTCAGATGCTGCTATTGATGACATGGATACACCACATGATAGGACACATTCCCCCTGGACCACATGGGTTCCTGCACAGTAACACTTCATAATCATGAGACCAGATATCACCATCACTGCAGCAAGGGCATGGTTAGCTGCACCAACAACATGTACATCTGAAGCATGAGCACTAGAGAAAAGAAAGTTGCTTTATTCAGCATATGTGTTGAGGCCAAACGAAGTCCTGAAAAAGAGCAAAGGCCAATGGCCAGTCCATTGTCAAAGTTCAAGTCATGGCAGTGGAGTTGATGTTGTGGTGTTTGGTGCAGGTTGTATGGTATAGTTGTTGTGCGGCTGACTGCCCAGTCCGTGCGAGACAGCTACATGGGACGGTGTTGGAATATCATTGTTCAATTGGGGGCATTGCGTCAGGGCCCGATGAATTGACAGGGCCGTCGTGTATGTATTCCCTTCCATCAGGGGTTCCATGGCATTGGTGGTAAACATGGATGCCATCCAATGAAGCGGATGGCAGGCTGGCAATGTGTTCATCGTAAGTTGTCCTCAGACATTTCCGATGGGACATGTTGGATGACATTCATTAGAAACTGTGATCCAGAATACGTTGTGTGGAGGCACACAAGTCCTACTGTGTGTGTCCGATTGCAGCCACATACGCCATGCTCCATAGACTGAACAGATCCTGTCGGGCGTCCAGGGGGCGAACAGTTGTACCAGGTCCGCCTTTTGACATGCCGGGTTGGAAAGACATAAATCCACAGGACAGTGGAACGGACACCTCCGACAGTAGAAGACGGGGATGACGAGTTGAACATTGCGGCGGTAAGTTACCTCTCGGTAACTTACGTTCAGCATGGCCAGATTTTCTGCAGCCCACTATCTGTAGCAGGCTCTCAATGTAGCTGCATCTGTCCGGCGTAGTTAAAGCTGTAGCAACAGCCATTTTGCTACAGGGTGATGTGGAGGCGTGTTCGCTGGCTGTGCAGTTTCTACAGAGTGCAACCTCGACGATGTTGTACCCTGAATACAATATTGCAACTGAACGAAG